>JAIUJO010002670.1:7500-12500 GCA_023846275.1 Vanilla planifolia | reverse complement strand
AAAAAGAAGAAGACAATGAAGATGATGAAGAATAGGATGATCTAGGAGAAGAAGAAGAAGAAGAAGATGTAGGAGAAGAAGGTGAAGAACGAGAAGTAGAAGATTTGGAAGAAGAAGAAGAAGAAGAATTAGATGATGAAGAAGAAGAAGAAGAAGAAGAAGAACGAGAAGAAGGAGAAGAAGAAGATGAAGAAGAAAAAGTTGAAGAAGAAGAAAAAGATGTTGATGAAGAAGAAGAAGAAGAACAACAAGAAGAAGAAGTAAAAGAAGAAGAAGGTGTAAAAGAAGAAGAAGATGATGATGATGAAGAAGAGGAAGAAGAAGAAAAGAAGAAGACGAAGTAAAAGAAGAAGAAAAAGAAGAAGTACATGAAGAAGGAGGAAAAGATGACGACGAAGAAGTAGGAGATGAAGAAGAAGAAAATGCAGATGATGAAGAAGAAGAAGAAGAAAACAAAGAGGAAGTAGAAGACAAAGTAGAAGAAGAAGAAGAAGAAGAAAAAGAAGGTCATGGACAAGAAGAACAAAAAGAAGATGAAGGTGAAGAGGAAGAAGAAGAAGAAAAAGAAGAAGAAGAAGTAGAAGAAGGAGAAAAAGGAGAAGGAGAAGTAGAAGAAGAGGAGGAGGAAGAAGAAGAAGAAGAAAAAGAAGAAGTAGAAGAAGAATAAGAAGATGAAGAGCAGAAATAGGGAGAAGAAGAAGAAGGAGAAGAAGGAGAAGAGGAATGAGATGGAGAAGAAGAAGATGATAAAGAAGAAGATGAGGAAGAAGAACAAGAATATGAAGAAGAAGAAGAAGATTACGAGGAAGAAGAAGAAGAAGAAGAGGAAGAAGAAGAAGAAGAAGAAGAAGAAGAAAAAGAAGAAGAAGGTGAAGAAGAAGAAGAAGATGAAGAAGAAGATGAGGAAGATGAAGAAGAGGAAGAAGAAGAAGATGATGATTAAATAGAAGAAGATGAAAAATGAAGAAGAAGAAGAAGTAGAAAAAGAATAAGACTAAGAAGATGAAGAAGAAGAAGTAGAGGAAGAAGAAGAAGAAGAAGATAATGATGAAGAAGGTTGTGAAGAAGAAGAAGAAGAGGAATAAGGCGAAGAAGAAGAAGAAGTAGAAGAAGGAGGTGGAGGAGAAGAAGAAGAAGAAGAACAAGAACAAGAAAGATAAGAAGATCAAGAAGAAGAGAAAGAAGAAGGAGAAGAAGAAGAAGATGAAGAAAAAGAAGAAGAAGAAAAATAAACTGAAGATGAAGAAGACGATGATGACGATGAAGAAGAAGACAAGGAAGAAGAAGAAGATGATGAAGAAGGAAGAGAAGAACAAACTGAAGAAGAAGAAGAAGAAGATGAAGTAAAAGAAGAAGACGAAGAAGAATCAGAAGAAGTAAAATAAGATGTAGAAGAAGAAGATGATGAAGAAGTAGAAGAAGAAGAAGTCAAAGAAGAAGAAGAGGAGGAGGAGGAAGAAGAAGAAGAATAAGAAGAAGAAGAAAATGCTGATGATGAAGAAGAAGAAGAAAATGAAGAAGAAGAAGAAGAAGAAGAAGAAGAAGAAGAAGAAGAAGAACAGGACAAAGAGAAAGAAGAAGAAGAAGAAGAATAAGAAAAAGGAAAAGAACTAGAAGGAGGTGGAGGAGAAGAAGAAGAAGAAGAAGACGAAGCAGATTAAGAAGTAGTCGATGAAGAAGAAGAAGAAGAAGGCAAAGAAGAAGTAGATGATGAAGTAGAAGAAGATGATGAAGAAGAATCAGTTGAAGTAAAACAAGAAGTAGAAGAAGAAGAAGATGAAGAAGATGAAGAAGTAGTAGAAGAAGAAGAAGAAGTCAAAGAAGAAGAGGCGAAAGAAGAAGAAGATGATGAAGAAGAAGAAGATGAAGATGAAGAAGAAGAAGATGATGAAGATGAAGAAGAAGAAAAAGAAGTACAAGAAGAAAAAGTTGAAGAAGAAGAAGAAGGAAAAGAAGACAGAGAAAAGGAAGTAGATGATGATGATGAAGAAGAAGAAGAAGACAATTTTGAAGAAGATGATGTAGAAGGTGAGGAGAAAGAAGACGAAGTAGAAGGAAAAGAAAGGGAAGGAGAAGAGGAAGAGAAAGAAGAAGGCAAAGAAGAAGAACGATGAGAAGAAGAAGAGGAAGAAGAAGAAGAAGAAGAAGTGGAGAAAGGAGAAGAAGAATGAGAAGAAGTAGAAAAAAAGAAGAAGATGATCGAGAAGAACATGACGAAGAAGAAGACGAAGATGATTGAGAAGAAGAAAAAGATGACGACGAAGAAGAAAAAGAAGAAGAAGAGTAAGAAGAAGAAGAAGTACAAGAGGAAAAAGAAGAAGAAGAAGAAGAAGAAGGAGAAGAAGAAGGCAAGGAAGAAAAAGAAGAAGGAGGAGGAGGAGGAGGAAAAGAAGAAGAAGAAGAACAACAAGGAGAAGAAGAAGAAGAAGAACACAAAGAAGAAGAGAATGAAGAAGAAAAAAAAACAGATAAAAGAAGATGAAGGAGAAGAAGAAGAAAAAGAAGTAGGGGAAGAAGAAAAAGTAGTAGTCGTAGAAGAAGAAGAAGAAGGCAAAGAAGAAAAGGAAGAAGAAGAAGAAGAAGAAGAAGAAGAAGAAGAGGAAGAACAAGAATATGAAGATGAAGAAGCAAAAAAGGAAGAAAAAAAGAAGTAGAATAAGAAGAAGTAGAAGAGCAAGAAGTTGATGAAGAAGAATAAGAAGAAGACGAAGATGAAGAAGAAGAACAAGAAGAAGAAAGAGAAGAAGAAGAATAAAAAGTAGAACAAGAAGAAGAAGAAGGAGAGGAAGAAGTAGAAGAAGAAGGAGAAATAGAATGAGATAAAGAAGGAGAAAAAGAAGAATAAGAAGAAGGAGAAAAAGGAGAAGAAGAAGAAGAAGAAGTTGATGAAGAAGAAGAAGAAGAGATTAAGAAGAAGAGGAAGACGAAGAAGGGAGAGACAGAAAAAAAGAAGAAGAAAAAGAAGTAGTAGAAGGAGAAGAAGAAGAAGAAGAAGAAGAAGAAGAAGAAGTCAAAGAAGAAGAAAAGGAAGAAGAAGAAGAAGAAGAAGAAGAAGACGATATAGTAGAAGAAAAAGAAGAATATGAAGAAGAAGAAGTAGAAGAAGAAAAAGAATAAGAAGAAGAACTAGAAGATGAACAAGGAGTTAAAGAAGATGAAGTAGTAGTCGTAGTAGTAGTAGTAGTAGAAGAAGAAGAAGAAGAAGAAAAAGAATAAGACAAAGAACAAGAAGAAGCTTAAGAAGAAGAAGGCTGAGAAAAAGAAGTCATAGAAGAAGAAGAACAATAAGATGGAAAAGAAGAAGAAGAAGAAGAATAAGAAGATGAAGAAAAATAAGAACAAGAAGAAGAAGTAGAAGAAGAAAAGAAGAAGAAGAAAAAGAAGAAGAAGAAGAAGTAGAAGAAGATGAAGATGTAGAAGAAGAAGAAGAAGAAGACAAAGATGAAGTAGAAGAAGAAGAAGAAGTAGAAGAAGTAGTGATAGTAGTAGGAGTATTAGAAGAAGAAGAAGAAGAAGAAGAAGGACAAGAAGAAAAACAGGGGGAAGAAGAAGAAGTGGTAGATGAAGAAGGCAAAGAAGAAGAAGAAGAAGAAAGAGATGTAGTAGTAGAAGAAGAAGAGAAGGAAGAAGAAGAAGTAGATGAAGAAGAAGAAGATAAGTAGAAAAAGAAGAAGAAGAAGAAGGAGAAGTAGTAGAAGAAGAAGAAGAAGAAGAAGAAAAAGAAGAATAGGAAGAAGAAAAAGAAGAAGAAGAAGAAGAAGAAAAAGAAGGAGAACACGAAGAAGTAGAAGAAGATGAAGAATATGAAGAAAAAGGGGAAGCAAACAAACAAGAAGAATAAGGAGTAAAATATTAAGAAGAAGGAGAAGAAGAAGAAAGAGGAGAAGAGGATGAAGAAGAAGAACAACTAGAAGAGGAAAAAGATGATTATGATAAAATTGATGAAGGAGAAGAAGAAAAAGAAGAAGTTGACATAATAGAAGAATAGAAAGATAGAATAATAAGACAAAGAAGAAGAAGAAGAGGTAGTAGTTGTTGAGGAGGAAAAAGGAAATGACAAAGAAGAAGAAGATGAAGAAGATGAAGAAGGAGAAGAAGAAGAAGAAGAAGAAGTAGAAAGAGCAGAAAAAGGAGAAGAAGAAGAAGAAGAAGAAGAGGAAGAGAAGAAGAAGAAGAAGAAGAAGAAGAAGAAGAAGAAGATGATAATGCAGAAGAAGACAATGAAGAAGAAGTAGAAGACGAAGAAGAAGAAGCAAAAGAAGGACAAGTACAAGAAAATGACAAAGAAGAAGATGAAGATATAGAAGAAGAAGAAGATAAAGAAGAAGAAAGAGGAGAAGGAGAAGGGGAACAAGAAGAAGAAAAAGTAGAAGGAGAAGAAGAAGGAAAATAAGAAGAAGAAGAAGAGGAAGAAGGAGAAAAAGAAGGAGAATAAGAAGAGGAAGAAGAAGAAAGAGAAGAAGAAGAAGTTGAAGAAGAAGAAAAAGAAGTAGAAGAAGGAGATGAAGAAGGAGAAGAATAAGAAGAAAAAGTAGAAGGAAAGTAAGAAGAAGAAGAAGAGGGAAGAAGAAGAGAAAAAAGGAGAATAAGAAGAGGAAGAAGAAGAAAGAGAAGAAGAAGAAAAAGTTGAAGAAGAAGAAAAAGAAGGAGAAGAAGGAGATGAAGAAGGAGAAGACGAAGAAGAGTAAAAAGAAGAAGGAGATGTAGAAGAAGAAGAATATGATGATGATGAAGAAGAAGCAGAAGAAGAAGAGGAAGAAGAAGATGAGGAAGGTGAAGAAGAGGAAGACGAACAAGGGAGAAGTGAAGAAAAAGAAGCACAAGAAGAAGAAGAAGAAGAAGAAGAAGAAGTAGAAGAAAAGGAAGAAGGCAAAAAAGAAGGAGAAGAAGAAGATGAATAAGAACACGAAGAAGAAGAGTAGAAGAAGAAGAAGAAGATGAAGAAGAAGATGAAAAAGAAGAAGAAAAGAAGAAGAAGAAGAAGAAGAAGAACTAGAAGA
>JAIUJO010002670.1:0-2500 GCA_023846275.1 Vanilla planifolia | reverse complement strand
TAAATAAGAAGAAAGAAGTAAAAGATGAAGTAAAAGTAGAGGGAGAAGAAGAAGAAGAAGAAGAAGAAGAAGAAGAAAGTGAAGAAGGAGAAGAAAGTGAAGAAGAAGAGAAGATGAGGAGGAGGAAGTAGAAGAAATAGAAGAAGAAGAAGAAGAAGAAGTGGAAGAAGATTAAAAGAAGAAGAAGAAGTATACATGATGAAGGAGAAGCAGAAGAAGAAGAAAGAAGAGAAGAAGATGAAGATGAAAAAGAATTAGAAGAAGAAGAAGGAAAAGAAGGAGAAGTAGAAGAAGAAGAAGAAGACAAAGGAGAGGAAGATAAGAAGGAAGAAGAAGAATAGAAGAGAGAAGAAGTTGAAGAAGAAGAACAAGTTGATGATGATGATGATGATGAAGAAAAATTAGAAGAGGAGGAAGGTGAAGAAGAAGAAGAAGAAGAAGAAGAAGAAGATAAAGGAAGAGTAGAAGAGTAGAAGAAGAAGAAGAAGAAGAAAGAAGAAGAAAGGAGAAGAGAATGAGATGGAGAAGAAGAAGTAGGAGGAGAAGAAGAAGTAGAAGAAGGAGAGAAGAAGACAAAGAAGAAAGGCAGAAACAAGAAAAAGATGGAGGAGAAGAATAAGAAGAAGAAGAAGAGAAGAAGAGGAAGATGATGATGAAGAAAAATAAGAAGATGAAGAAGAAGAAGAAGAAAAGAAGAAGTAGAAGAAGAAGAAGAAAAAAAAGGCGAAGAAGAAGAAGAAGAAGAACAATAAATAAAAGAAGAAGAAGAAGAGAAAAGAAGAAAATGAAGGAGAAGAAGAAGAAGGAGAAGAAGAAGAAGTAGAAGAAGATGAAGAAGGAGAAGAAGATGAAGAAGAAGACAAGGAGAAGAAGAATTAGGAGGAGAAGAAGAAAAATATGATGACGAAGAAGAAAAGAAGAAGTAAAGAAGAAGAAGAAAAAGGGAAAGAAGAAGAAAAAGAAGAAGAAAGAACAAATAGAAGAAGAAGAAAATGAAGAACAGATGAAGGAGAAGAAGAAGAAGGAGAAGACGAAGAAGTAGAAGAAGATGAAGAAGGAGAAGAAGATGAAGAAGAACACGAAGAAGAAGAAGAAGAAGGAGAAGAAGAAGAAAAATATGATGAAGAATAATAAGAAGTAGAAGAAGAAGAAGAAGAAGAATGAGAAGAAGAAGTTGAAGAAGGAGAAGAAGAAGAAGATGAGGAGGAGGAGGAAGAAGACGAAGAAGAAGTTTAAGTGGACGAAGATGAAGAAGGTGAGGAAGGAGAAGACGAAGAAGAAGAAGTGGAAGAAGAAGAAGAAGAAGAAGATGATGATGATGATGATGATGCAGAAGAAGAAGAAGAAGAAGAAGAAGAAGTGGAAGAATTAGAAGAAGAAGAATAAGAGGAGGAGAAAGAAGAAGAAGAAGATTAAGATGACGATGATTAAAAAGAGCAAAAAGAGGAGGAAAAGGAAGAAGAAGAAGAGGGGATGAAGAAGAAGAAGAATAAGAAGAAGAATAAGGAGAAAAAGAAGAAGAAGTAGAAGAAGAAGAGGAAGAGGAAAAATAAGAAGAAGAAGGGGAAAAAGAAGAAGAAGAAGAAGAAGTAGAAGTAGAAGAGGAAGAAGAAGAAGTAGTAGAAGAGGAAAAAAACAAGAAGAAGAAGAGGAAGGAGAAGAGAAGAAGAGATGAAGATGAAGAAGAAGAAGAAGAAGAAGAAGAGGAAGAAAAAGAATACAAAAAAGAAGATGAAGAAGTAGAAGAAGAAGGAAAAGAAGTAGAAGAAGAAGAAGAAGAAGAAGGCAAAGTTGAAGAAGAAGCAGAGGAAGAATAAGAAAAAGAAGAAAATGAGAAAAGGAAGAAAAAGAAGGACAAAAAAAATGGGAAGTAGAAGAAGCGGAAGAAAAAGAAGAAGAAAAACTAGAAGAAAAAGAGGAGGAAGAAGAAGTAGGAGAAGAAAAGGGAAAAAAAGAAGAAGAAGAAGGAGATGAAGAACAAGAAGAAGTTAAAGAAGTAGTAGAAGAAGTAAGAGAAGGAAGAAAAAGAAGAAGTAGAAGAAGAAGAAGAAGAAGAAGAAGAAGAATAAGGAGAAGAAGGCGAAGGAAGAGGAGAAGAAGGAGAAGAAGAAGAAAATAAAGAAGAAGAAAAGGAGAAGAAGGGGAATGAAGAAGAAGTAGAAGAGGACAAAGAAGAAGAAGAGAAAGAAGATGTAGAAGAAGAATTAGAAGAAGAAGAAGTAGAAGAAGAAGAAGTAGTAGTCGAAGAAGAAGAAGAAGAAGAAGTAGGAGAAAAAGAAGAAGAAGTAGGAGAAAAAGAAGAAGAAGAACAAGAAGAAGAAGAAGAAGAGGAAGAAGAAGAGGAAGAAGAAGAAGAACAAGAAAAAGAAGGCGGAGGAGGAGGAGTAGAAGAATAAGAAGATTGAGAAGAAATAGAAGAATATGAAGGAGAAGAAGAAAAAAAGATTAAAAAGAAGAAAAAGTTTAGTGGATGAAGGAGAAGAAGAAGAAGAAGAACTAG
>JAIUJO010003059.1:27500-30000 GCA_023846275.1 Vanilla planifolia | reverse complement strand
CCATGTTCTTCTCCTTCATCTTCTTCTCCCTCTACTTCTGCTTCTTCTTCTTCTTCTTCTTCTTCTTCTTCTCCTCCTTCTTCTTCCTCTTCTTCTTCTTCTTCCCTTTCTTCTTGTTGTTGTTGTTCTTCTTCTTCTTCTTTCTCTACTCCTTCATTTCCTTCTTCTTCTTCTTCTTCTTCCCTTCCTCTTCGTCTCCTTCTTCTTCTTCTTTCAAATAATCTTCTTCTTCCTCCACCTCTTCTTCTTCTTCTTCTTCTTCTTTTTGTTCTTCTTGTTCTCTTTCTTCCTCATCTTCTTCTTCTTCTTCTTCTTCTTCTCTTTCTTTTTCTCTGTCATCTTCATCTTATTCTACTTCCTCTTCGTCTTCTTCTTCTTCTCTTCATTCTTCTTCCACTCCTTCTTCTTCATCTTCTACTTCTACTATTTCTTCTTCTTTTTATTATTCTTCTCCTTCTACAACTTCTCATTCTTCTCATTCTTCTTCTTCTTCTTCTTCTTCTTCTAATTCTTGTTATTCTTCTTCTTCTTCTTTTACTTTCCCATCTCTTTCCCCATCATCTTCCTCTTCTTCCTCTTCCTTCTCTTCTACTTTTTTCTTCTTTTTCTTCATCATCATCATCATCATATTCTTCTTCTTCTTCTTCTTCTTCTTCTTTCTGTTCTTGTTATTCCACTTTTTCTTCTTATTCATCTTCTTTTTCTTCTTCTGCTTCTTCATCTCCTTCTTCTTCTACTTCTTCTTCTTCTTCTTCTTCTTCACCTCCTTCTCCTCCTCCTTCATTACTTACTTCTTCTACTTTCTCTTCTTCTTCCACTTCTCCTTCTTCTTCTTCTTCTTCTTCTTGCACTTTTTCTACTTCTTCTTCTTGCTCTTCTTCTTCTTGTTCATCTTCTGCTTGTTCTTCTTCTTTTCTATACATCTTCTTCATCTTGTTCTTCTTCTTGCTCTTCTTCCTCATCTTTTTCTTCTTCATCTTTTTTTCTTCTTCTTCTACTTCTTCTACTACTTCTTCTTCATCTTCATCTTCTACTTCTTCTTCTACTACTTCTTGTCTACTACTTCTTCTTCTTCTTCTTCCACTTCTGTCTCTTCTTCTGTTCCTCTGCTTCTTATTGTTCTTCTTCATCTTCTTGTTTTTCTTCTTCTTCTTCTTCTTCTTCTTCTTCTTTTCCTTCGTCTCTTTCTTCTACTTCTTCTTCAACTTCTTCTTCTTCTTCTTCTTCATTTTCTTCGTCTTCTTCTCCTTCATCTTCTTCTTCTTTTTCATCTTCATCATCTTCCTCTTCTTCCTCTTCCTCTTCTTCCTGTTCCTCTTCTTTGTCTTCTTCTTCTTCTTCTTCTACTTCTTCTTCTTCTTCTGCTTCTACTTTTCTCCTTCTTCTTCTTCTTCTTCTTCTTCTAGTTCTTCTTCTTTTTCTTCTTCTCCTTCTCTTTTTCTTCTTGTTCTTCTTCTTTTTCTTTTTCTACTCCTCCCTCTTCCTATTCTTCTTTTCTTTCTTCTTTTTTTCCTTCATCTTCTTCTTCATCATCATCATCTTCTTCTTCTTCTTCTTCTTCTTCTTCCTCATCTTCTCTTCTTCTTCTTCTTCTTCTTCTTCTTCTTTTTCCTCCCCATTTTCTTCTACTTCTACTTCTTCTTCTTCTTCTTCTTCGTTTACTTCTTCTTCATTTACTTCTCCTTCCTCTTCTTCTTCCTTTTCTTCTTCTCCTTCTTCTTGTCCTTCTTCTACTTCTTCTTCGTGCTCTTCCTCTTCTTCTTCTCCTTCATCATCTACTTCTTCTCCTCCCCCTCTTCCTCCTCTTTCTTCTCTTTCATCTTCTTCTTCTTCTTCCTCTTCTTCTTGTTGTTCTTCTTCTCCTTCTTCATCTTCTTGTAGAAGAAGTACAAGAAGGAGAAGAAGAGTAAGATGAAGAAGAACAAGAAGAAGAAGACAAAGAAGAAGAAGAAGAACAAGAAGAAGAAAAGAAGAAGAAGAAGGAATAAAAGAAGAAGAATAAGAAGAGGAAGTAGAAGTAGTAGTTGTAGTAATAATAGAAGAAGAAGAAGATGAAGAGAAAGATGATGATGATGAAGAAGAAGAATTAGATGAAGAGGAAGAAGTATCAAAAGAAGAAGAAGAAGACCAAGAAAAAGAAGATGCAAAAGGAGAAGAAAAAGAAGCAGAAGAAATCAAAAAAGAAGAAGAAGTAGTAGAACAAGGGGAAGAAAAACAAGAAGAAGATAAAGAAGAAGAAGAAGAAGAAGAAGAAGAAGAAGAAAAAGAGGAAGAACAAGAAGAAGAAAAAGAAGAAGAACAATAAGAACAAGAAGAAGACTAAGAAGAAGAAAAAGACGAAGAAGAAGAAGAAGGAGAAGGAGAAGAAGAAAAAGAAGGAGAGAAGAAGAAGAAGAAGAAGAAGAAGAAGAAGAAAAAGAAAGAAGAAGAAGAATTAAAACAAGAAGGAGAAGAAGAAGAAGATGAAGAAGATAAGGAAGAAGATTTAGAAGAATAATAA
>JAIUJO010003556.1:20000-25000 GCA_023846275.1 Vanilla planifolia | reverse complement strand
TTCTTCTCTTTCTTATTCATCTTCTTCATGTTCCTACATTTCTTCTCCTTTCTTTTATTCTTCTTTGTTTACTTATTATTCTTTTTCTTCTTCATAATCATCATCATCTTCTTTTTCTTCTCCAACTTTTCTTTTTCTCCTTGTTCTTCTTCTTCTTCTTGAACATCTTCATTGTCTTTTTCTTCTTCTTCTTCTCCTCCTTCTCCCTCTTCTATATCTTCTTATTCTACTTCCTTTTCATCACCTTCTTCTACTTCTTCTTTACTCTTTTTCTTATTCTTCTTCTTCTTCTTCCCCTACTTCTACTTCTTTTTCTTCATCTGTAGCTTCTTCTTCTTTTTCATTCACTTCTTCCACTTCTTTTTTTTCTTCTTCATCTTCTTCTTCTTCTTCTTCTTCTTTTTCTTCTACTACTTCTTTTTCTTCTTCATCATCTTCTTCTTCTTAAACATCATCATCATCTTTTTCTTCTTCTTCTTCTTTTTGTTCTTCTTTTATTACTACTTCTTTTTCTTCTTCTTCTTCTTCTAGATCTTATTGTTGTTGTTCTTCTTCTTCTTCTCATTTTTCTTCTTCTCCTTCTGGTTCTCTATCTTCTTCTTCTTCTACTTCTTCTTCTTCTTCCTCTTCTTCTTCTTCTTCTTCTTCTCTTTCTTTTACATCTTCTTCTTCTACTACTACTACTTCTTCTTCTTTTTCTTCTTCTTCTTCTTCTTCTTCTTCTTCTTCAAGTTTTTCATTTTCTTCTTCTTCGTCTCCTTCTCCTTCTTCTTCTACTTCTTCTGCTTCTTCTTTTTCTTCTTCTTCTTATTCTTGTTCTTCTTCTTCCTATACTTCTTCTTTTTTTTTCATTTTTCATCATCATCATCTTTTTCTTCTTCTACAACTTCTTCCTCTATTCTTCTTCCTCTTGTTCCACTTCTTCTTCTTCTTCTATTGCAACTACTACTACTTCTTCTTCTTCTTCTTCTTCCCTTCTTCATCTTCTTCTTCTTCTTTCTCTTCCTCTTCTTCTTCTTCTTCTTCTTCTTCTTCTTCCTCTTCTTCTTTTCTTCTTCTACTTCTTCTCTTTTTACTACTTCTTCTACTTCTTCTTCTTCTTTTTCTTCCTCCTCTTCTTCTGCTTCTTCTCTTTCTTTTACTTCTTCTTCTTCTTCAACTTTTTCTTCTTCTTATTGTTCTACTACTTCTTCTTCTTCAATTTCTTCTTCTTCTTCTTCATAATCATCATCATCTTCTACTTCTTCTTTGTCAATTTCCTCTTCTTCTACTTCTACTTCTTTTCTTCTTCTGCTTCTTCTACTTCTTCTTCTCCTTCATCATCGTCATCATCATCTTCTTCTTCTTCTTCTTCTTCTTCTTCTTCTTCATCTTCTTCCTCTTCTTCTTCTTCTTCTTCTTCTCCTTCTTCTTCATCTTCTTCATCTTCTTCTTCGTCTTCTTCTTCTTCTTCTTCATCTTTTTCTTCTTCTTCTTCTTCTTCTTCTACTTCTTCTCGTCTTCTTCTTATCCTTCCTCTTCTTCTTCTTCTTCTTCTTCTTCTTCGTCTCCTACTTCTTCTTCTTCTTCTTTACTACTTCTTCCTCTTTTTCTTCTTCTACTTTTCATCATCTTCTTCATCTTCATCTTCTTCTTCTTCTTCATCATCATCTTCTTCTTCTTCAACGTCTTCTTCTTCTTGTTCTTCTTCTTCTTATTCTACTTCTTATTCGTCTTCTTATTATTATTCTTGTTTTTCTTCTCTTTATTCTTTTTCTTCTTCTTCTTCTTCTTCTTCTTTTTCGACTTCTTTTTCTATTTCTTCTTCTTATTCTTCTTCTGCTTCTCCTTCTTCTTCAACTTTTCTTATTCTTCTTCTTCTTCTTCTTCTTCTTCTTCTTCTATTACTACAACTTCTTTTTGTCGTTCTTCTTCTTCTACTTCTTCTTCCTATTCTTCTTCTTCTTTTTCCTCTTCATCTTCTTCTTCTTTTGTTTCTTTTTCTTCTTCTTCTTCTACTTCTACTTCTTCTTCTTCTTCTTCTTTGTCTTCTTCTTCTTTTTCTTCTTCTTTTTCTTCTACTTCTTCTCTTTCTACTTCTAGTTCTTCTTTTTCATGTTCTTCTTCTTCTTCTTCTTCTTCTTCTTCTTCTTCTCTTCTTCTTCTTTTAGTACTTCTTCTTCTACTTCTTCTTCTTCTTCTTCTTCTTGTTCTTCCTCTCCTTCTTCTTTTGTTTCTTCTTCTTCTTCTTCTTTTTCTTCTTTTGCAACTTCTTCTTCTTCTTCTTTTCCTTCTTCTTCTTCATCTTCTTCTTCTTCTTCTTCTATTTCATCTTTTCTATGGCTAATCGTGAACCTACATGAGTTTTTCCTGACTCAACTCAAACCCTGGGCTTTTGCACAAATGCCGGGATGCCCTTATGCCAAAGAAAAAATTACAAAAATTGGCGAAACTTAAAAATAAATTTAAGAGAAATAGGAGGCACACATGATCGAAAAATGAAGTAATAGAGAATGAAACATCGTTGAAGCAATAATCTCTATTTTCGAAATCCTTCTTGCCACTTTCTCTTTATGAAATTGGAAGCATCGTATTCACTTGATGTTGCTCAAAATCATGATCTGAAAGCTTTGAGATCTTAGCAAATGTAACCTTTAGAGGTTCTTCATCCTTTCTTATTTATAGAGCTTAAATTTTAGCTCTAAAATAACTCCCAATGGCTCTTAAAATCAACTAGCCGTTTGGGTAACGGACGGAAAGCAGCTACCGTCTGATTTGGGCCCAAAGACGGATGACACGGATTGAATCTCGAATTTACCATTTGAGATTAATCCCGTCCGATCGATCTGGGTGGGCTTGATCTAAGCATTTAGATTGTGCGCAAGCATGCCTGCATGTATTAGTATAATCTGTGCATGCATAATTCAAATTAAAATAGTTTACCTCAATAGTTATGCGTCCTGGCACATATCTGCACAGCCTTGGTTCGATTCTTCTACATGTCATTTTAGGCTGAATAATCTCAGCCGTCTGATCTCGCATGCCCTTCTGACTTCTTTGATAATTAGGTTGGTGTTTAGTCCCACATTGCCCAAAATTCTTTGCTATTGCGCTTTAAAGGTAATTCGCTTCCTGCTTGAGCCTCTTTGGGGTTGGCTCCCCCCTTTCTTGACCAGGATTTCATCACCTGGTTTGGGTTGACTTGATCTTGCCCTGTTCTGCTTAGCATTGGGCTGAATTCGCCCTTCTGTTTAGTGTCACTTGCGGCCTGAATTTGCCGTGCTCCGTTCAGCGTTGCCTGCTGCCTGAATTCCTTTGGACTACAAGCACCCCTTCCGGGTCAGTCCACCAACTTTTTTATATTTTTATTTTCTTAAATTTTCAAAAGCTTGGACGGGCTAGTGGTTGAGTCGGGTCGACCCGTCCATTGCTATAGTGAAAATTCCCGAGAGTAACGTTGTTTTAGGGTATTTTGTGGGAATTTTTGTGCAAAACTTTTAAATATAAGTGTTCCAAAATAATTTTATATTATCATAGTATTATAGGTTTTCTAAATAACTATGAAAACAAATTCATGAAAAATAATTCTTAAATAATTTTAAAAAATCAAATACCAATGTTTATACTTTTCGTTATAATGCTTGACCCAAAAATCAAAATTCAATAATTATTAATTTTGTAACACTTTTAACTACTAATACTAATAGTGTGCCACATCATCTCAAAATTTTGACAATAAAATTTAAGAAAGATAAAAACAAAATCAAGTATGAAAACTTTACTGCATGTTTTCGATTTTCTTGAAGCTTGCCATGACTCCAAGAGTCATGAACACCACTATCTTAGATATTTAAAGTTCATGGCTTGTCTTAATTAAATATTAATAATTTTGTTTAAAGCAAGCCTAAATGAAATATAAACATTTATACTTGACACATCAAACACAAGGGTGTAACATCTTCCACTACTACTACTACTTCTCCTGCTTCTTCTTCATCATCATCTTCTTCTTCTACTTCTTCTACTTCTTCATTATCTTCTTCGTCTTCTTCACCTATTACCACTACTACTTCTTCTTCTTTCTCTTCATCTTCTTATTCTTCATCTTCTTTTTCTTCTACATCATTTTTTCTTGTTCTTTTTCTTCTTCATCTTCTACTTCTTCTTTTACTTTTTCTTCTTTTTTTTTCTTCTTTTTATTCTTCTTCATCTACTTCTTCTCCTTCTTCTTCTACTTCTTCTTCTCCTTCTTCTTCTTCTACTTCTTCTTTTTCTTCTCCTTCTTCTTCTTCGTCTGCTTCTCGTCCTTTTTCTTCTTCTTTTTCTGCTTCTTCTACTTCTTCTTCTTTCTCTTGTTCTTCTTCTTCTTATGCTTCTTCTTATTCAACTTCCTCTACTTCTTTGTCTTCTTCTTCTTCTAGTTCTTCACCTTGTTCTTCTTTTTCTTCTTCTCCTTCCTCTTCTCCTTCTTCTTCGTCTTCATCTACTTCATCTTCTTCTTCTTCTTCCTCTTCTTCTTGTCCTCCTACTACTTCTACTTCTTCTTCTTCTTGCTCATCTTCTACTTCTTCTTTTTCTTCTTCTTCTCTTCTTCTTCTTGTTCTTCTTCCTCTACTTCTTGTTCAACTTCTTTTTCATCATCTTCTTCTTCTACTACTTCTTCTCTTCTCCATCTTCTTCTTCTTATTCTTGTTCTTCTTCTTCTATTACTACTACTACTACTACTACTTCTTCTTCTACTTCTCCTTCTTCTTCTTCTTCTCCTTCTTCTTCATCTTCTTGTCCTCCATCTTTTACTTCTTCTTCTTCTTCTTAATCTACTTCTTCATCTTCTTCTTCTTCTTCTCCTTCTTCTACTACTATTACTATTACTACTAATAGAACTACTATTACCTCTTCTTCTTCTTCTTCTTCTTATTCTTCTTGTTCTACTACAACAACAACTACTACTTCTTTTTCTTCTTCTTCTTCTTCTCCTTGTCCTTCTTCTTGTTCTACTACTTCTTTTTCTTCTTATTCTC
>JAIUJO010003556.1:10000-12500 GCA_023846275.1 Vanilla planifolia | reverse complement strand
TCTTCTACTTCTTCTTCCTCTTCTTTTTCTACTGCTACTACTACTACTACTACTACTACGACACTT
Source organism: Vanilla planifolia (assembly GCA_023846275.1). Lineage (NCBI taxonomy): Eukaryota > Viridiplantae > Streptophyta > Magnoliopsida > Asparagales > Orchidaceae > Vanilla > Vanilla planifolia. The sequence goes on along the minus strand of JAIUJO010003556.1, from coordinate 12,434 downwards.
CTTCTACCTCTTCTTTTTCTTCATCTTCTTCTTCTTCTTCTTCTTCTTCTTCTACTACTACTACTAGTGCTACAACTTCTTCTTCTTCTTATTGTACTTCTCCTTCTTCTTCTTCTACTTCTTTTCTTCTTGTTCTAGTCATTCATCTTCCTCTTCTTACTCTTCTTCATCTTCTTCTTCTTCTTCTTCTTCTTCTTCTTCTTCTTCTTCCTCTTCTTCGACTTATTCGTCTTTTTCTTTTTAATCTTCTGCTTCGTCTACTACTTCTTCTCTTCTTCTTCCTCTTCTTATTCTTATTCTTCTTCTTCTACTTTAATACTACTACTACTACATCTTTTTGTTCTTCTTTATCATCATCATCTTCTTCTTCGAATTCTTTTTCTTCTTCTTATACTAATACTATTACTTCTTCTTCTTTTTCCTAATCTTTTCATCTTCTTCTTCTTCTTTTTCTTCTTCTCCTTGTTCTTCCTTTTATTTTTCTTCCTCAACATCTTCTTCTTTTTTTGCTTCTTCATCTTCTTTTTCTTCTTCTTCCTCTACTATTATTATTACAACTACTTGTTCTTCTTCTACTTCTTCTTCTACTGCTTCATCATCTTCTTCCTCTTTTTCTTATTCTTCTTGTTTTTTTACTATTATAACTATTATCTCTTCTTCTTGTTCTTCTTCTTTCACTTCTTTTTCTCCTTTTTCTTCTTCTGCTTCCTCTTTTTCTACTACTATTTCTGCTTCTTCTTCTTCTTCTTCATCATCATTCGCATCTTCCTCTTTAACTTATTCTTCTTCTTCTTCTTCTACTTCATCTTCTTCTACCTCTTCTTCTACTACTTCTTCATCTTCTTCTTCTTTTACTACTACTACTTTTTCCTCTTCTACCACAACTTCTTTTTCTCCTTCTCCTTCTTCTTCTTCTTCTTCTTCTTCTTCTTGATCTTCTCTACTTCTTCTTTTCTTCTTCTTCTTCTTCTTCATCATCTCTTTCTCCTTCTTCCCCTTCTTCTTCTTCTTCTACAACTTTTTCTTCATCTTCTTCTTCTACTACTACTACTACTACAACTACTTCTTCTTCTTCTTCTTCATCTTGTTCCTCTTATACTTCATCTTCTTCTTCTTCTTTTTACTCCTTTTCTTGTTTGACTTCTTCTTCTTCTACTTCTTGTTTTTCTTCTTCTTCTTCTTCTTCTTTTACTTCTACTTCTTCTTCTTCTTTTTCTTCTTCTACTTCTTTTTTTTTATCTTTTTTTCATTATTCTTCTTCTTCTCCTTCTGTTTCTACTACAACAACTTCTTTTTCTTTTTCTTATTCTTCTTTTTCTTCTTCTTCTTCATCTTCTTCAACTATTACTACTACAATTTCTTCTTCTTCTTCTTCATCTTCTTCAACTACTATTATGACTACAACTTCTTCTTCTTCTTCTACTTCTACTTCTTTATCTTCATCTTCTTCTTCTTCTTCTTTCTCTACATCCTTTTCCTATTATTCTTCTACTTCTTTTTCTTCTACTTCTCCTACTTATTCTTCTTCTCTTTATACTTCTTCTTCTTCTTCTTCTTCTTCTTCTACTTCTTCTCCTTCCTCATTGTCTTGATCTTCTTCTTCTTCTTTTTCTCCTTCTTCCTCCTCCTCTTCTTCTCCTACTACTTCTCCTTTTGTTCTTCTTCTTCTTGATCTTCTACTACTACTACTACTTATTATTATTATTGTACTTCTTCCCCTTCTTCTTCTTCTGCTTCTATTCTTCTTCTTCTACATCTTCTTAATCTTCTTCTTCTTCTTCATCATCATCTTACTCTTCATCTTCTTCCTCCTCCTCTTCGTCTTATTCATCTATTTGTTTTTAATCTTCTTCTTCTTCTACTACTTCTCTTCTACTTCATCATCATCATCTTCTTCTTCTTCCTTTATTACTACTACTACTTCTTCTTCATCATCATCTTCTTCTACTACTACTACTAATACTTCTTCTTCTTCTTTTACTACTACTACTACTTCTTCTTCCACTTCTTTTTTTTCTTCTTCTTCTTCTTCTACTACTACTACTACTCCTTCTTCCTTTTCTTTTTCTTCTTCTTCTTCTTCTACTATTACTACTACTATTGCTACTACTTCTTCTACTTGTTCATCATCTTCTTCTTCTTCTTATTTATCTTCTTTTTCTACTACTAAGACTACTATCTCTTCTTCTTCTTCTTCTTCTTCTTCTACCACTTCTTCTCTTATTCTTCTTGTTCTTCTTCTTCTTACACCTCTTTTTGTTGTTGTTCTTCTTCTTCTTCCACTGATTCTTCTTCTTCTTTTTCTTATTTTTCTTCTTCTTCTTCTTCTACTTCTTCTTCTTCTTCTTCTTCTTCTTCTTCTTCTTCTTCTTCTTCTTCTTCTTCTTCTTCATCTTCTTCTTCTTCTTCTTCTTCCTCTTTTATACTTCTTCTT
>JAIUJO010003556.1:0-5000 GCA_023846275.1 Vanilla planifolia | reverse complement strand
TTCTTCTTTTTCTACTACTTCTTGTCCTTCTTCTTCTTATTCTTCTTCTACTTCCTATTCTTTTACTTCTTCTTCTTCTTCTTCTTATACATCACCTCCTTCTTCTTCTTCTACTACTTCCTCATCTTCTTCTACTTCTTTGTTTTCTTATTCATCTTCTTCTTCTCCTCTTCTTTTTCTACTTCTTCTCTATCTTCTTCTACTTATCTTAATCTTCCTCTTCTTCTTCTTTTTCTTCTTCTTCTTCTTATTCTTATTCTCCTTCTCTTTCTCCTTCTTTTTCATCTTCTTCTTCTTTTTATTCGTCTTCTTTTATTCCTTTTTCTTCTTATTCCTCTTCTTCCTCTTCTTCTTATTCTTCTACTTCTTCTACCTCTTCTTCTTCATCATCATCCTCTTATTCTTCTTCTTCTTCTTCTTCAACAACTACTACTAGTACTGCTTCTTCTTCTTCTTCAACTACTACTATTATTACTACCACTACTTATTATTATCATTATTATTATTGTTGTGCTTCTTGTCCTTCTCCTTCTTCCACTTCTTTTCTTCTTTTCTTCTTCTTCTTCTTCGTCATCTTCTACTTCTTCTCTTCTTCTTCTTCTTCTTCAACTTCTTCTTCTTCATCATCATTTTTCTCTTCCTCTTCTTCTTCTTCTTCATCATCTTCATCTTCATCTTCATCTTCTTCTTCTTTTTCTTCTTCTTCTTCTTCTTCCACTTCTTCTTCTTCTTCTTCTTCCATTACTATTATTACTACTACTATTACTACTTCTTCATCATCATCATCTTCTTCTTTGTCATCTTCTTCTTCCTCTTCTTTAACTGCTACTACTTCTTCTTCGTCTACCTCTTCTTCTTGTTCTCCTTCTTGTTCTTCTTCTTCTTTCTTTGTCTTCTTCTTCTTCTTCTTAATTTTCTACTTCTTCTTCTTCTTCTTCTTCCTCTTCTCCTTTTTCAACCACTACTTCTTCTTCTTCATCTTCTTCTTCTTCTTCTTCTTCTTTTACTACTACTACTTACTACTACTACTATTTCTTCTTCTAGTACTACTACCACTATTTCTTATTATTATTATTATTATTATTATTTTACTTCTTCTCTTTCTTCCTCTACCACTACTTTTCTTCTTTTTCTACTTCATCTTCATCATCTTCTTCTTCTTCTTCTTTGTCTTCATCATCATCATCATCTTCTTCTTCTAAATGCTCTTCTTCATCTTATTCTTCTTTTTCTTTTGAATCTTCTTGTTCTTCATCTACTTCTTCTTCTACTACTACTATTACTACTACTACTACTACTACTACTACTATTATTACTAGTAATACTTCTTTTTCTTCATCATCATCATCATACCAATGATCTTCTTCTTCTTCAACAACAACTACTACTACTTCTACTTTATCTACTTCTTCTTCTTCATCATCTTCTTCTTCTATAACTACTATTACTTCTTCTTCTTCTTCTTCTTCTTCTTCCTCTTCTACTACTACTACTACTTCTTATTTGTCTTTGTTTTCTTCTTCTTCTTATTCTTCTTTTTCTTCTTCTCCCTCTCTTTCTTCTTCTTTTTCTTTTCCTTCTTCTTCTTCTTCTACTTCTAATTCTTCTTCTTATTCTACTACTTCTTATTCTTCTTCTTGTTCTTCTTCTAATATTACCCCTACTACTACCTCTTCTTTTTCTACTACATTGACTGCTACCACTTCTTTTTCTTCTCCTTCTCCTTCATCCACTCATTCCTCTTCTTCTTTTTCTTCTTCTTCTTCTTCTTCTTCTTCTTCTTCTTTTTCTTCTTTTTCTTCTTCTTCTTCTTCTTCTTCTTCTTCTTCTGCATCTTTTTCCTTTTCTTCTTCTTCTACAACTTATTCTACTACTACTTCTTCTCTTTCTTCTTCTTTATCTTCTTTTTCCTCTTCCTTTTCATCTTCTTCTTCTTCTACTACCTCTTCTCCTTCTTCTTCTTCTTCTTCTTCTACTTTCTGTTCTTTTACTTTTTCTTCTTCTTCTTCTTCTTATACTTCACCTCCTTCTTCTTCTACTTCTTCCTCATCTTCATGTACTTCTTCTTCTTTGTTTTCTTATTCATCTTCTTCTTCTCTTTTTCTTTTTCTTCTTCTTCTTCTTCTAGTTCTTCTTCATCTTCTTCTACTATCTTAATCTTCCTCTTCTTCTTCTTTTTCTTCATCTTCTCCTTCTTATTCCTATTCTCCTTCTCTTTCTCCTTCTTCTTCTTCTTCTTCTTCTTTCTTATTCTTCTTCTTCTTCTTATTCTTCTTCTTTTACTCCTTATTCTTCTTCTTCCACTTCTTATTATTGTTCTTCTTCTACTACTACTGCTACTTCTTCTACCTATTCTTCTTCATCATTATCCTCTTCTTCTTCTTTTTCTTCTTTTTCTTCTGCTGCAACTGCTGCTAGTACTTCTTCTTCTTCATCTACTACTACTACTATTACTACCACTACTTATTATTATTATTATTATTGTGCTTCTTCTCCTTCTTCTTCTTCCACTTCTTTTCTTCTTTTTCTTCTTCTTCTTCTTCATCATCTTCTAATTCTTCTCTTCTTCTTCTTCAACTTCTTGAATTTTATTTTTCCTCAACTTCTTCATCTTCTTCTTCTTCTTCATCTTTCTCTTCCTCTTCTTCTTCTTCTTCTTCTTCATCTTCATCTTCTTCTTTTTCTTCTTCAACTTTTTCTTCTTCCACTTCGTCTTCTTCTTCTTCCATTACTATTATTACTACTACTACTACGACTTCTTCTTCTTCATCATCATCATCTTCTTCTTCCTCTTTTATTACTACTCCTTCTTCTTCATTGTTTACTTCTTCATCTTGTTCTCCTTCTTGTTCTTCTTCTTATTCTTCTTCTTTATTTTCTACTTCTTTTTCTTCTTCCTCTTCTTTTTCAACCACTTCATCCTCTTCTTTTTCTACTTCTTCTACTTCTTCTTGTTCTTCTTCTTCTTCTCCTTCATCTTCTTCTCTTCTTGTTCTTATTCTTCTTCTTCTTAAAATTCTTGTCCATCTTCTTCTTCTTCTTCAACCTCTTCTTGTTCAACTACTTTTTGTTCTTCTTCTTCTCCTTCATCTTCTTCTTCTTCTTCTACTTGTTCATCATCACCTTCTTCATCTACTACTACTTCTTCTTCTTTAGATTTTCTACTTCTTCTTCCTCTTCTTCTTCATCTTCTTCTTCTTCCACTTCTTCTTCTTCTTCTCCTCCTTCATCTTCATATTATTCTTATTCTTCTTCCTCTTCTTCTTCTTCTTCTTCATCTTCTTCTTCCCTTCTTCTTTGTCTACTTCATCTTCTTCTCCTGCTTCTTCTTGTTCTACTTCTTCTTCTTCTTCTTCTTCTCCTTCTTCTTCTTCTTCTTCTTCTACAACTTCTTCTCCAACTTCTTCTACAACAACTTCTTTGTCTTCTTCTTCTTCTACCACTACATCTTCTTCTTCTTCTTCTTCTTCTTTTCTACTTCTTCTTCTTCTTCATTTTCTTCTTGTTCGTTTTCTTCTTCTTGTTGTTCTTCTTCTTCTTCTTCCTCTTCTTCTCCTCTTCCTCTCCTCTTCTTCTTCTTCTTCATCATCATCATCTTGTTCTTCTTCTTTTTCCTCTTCCTCTACTTCTTTTTCTTCTTCTTCCTCTTCGAATACTACTATTACTACTACTTCTTCTTCTTCCACTTCTTCTCCTCTATCTTCTTATTATTATTCTTCTTCTTCTTCTTCTTCTTCTTCTTCTTCTTCTTTTAATTATACTTCTTTATTTCTTCTTCTTCTTCATCATCATCATCACTTTCTTCTTCTTATTCTTCTTCTTCTTCTTCTTTTTCATTTTTTTTTTGCTTCTCCTACAACTTCTTTCAGTCCTTCTTGTTTTTTTTTTTTCAACTTCTTCCTATTCTCCTTCTTCTTCTTCTTCAACTTCTTTTTCTTCTCCTTCTTTATCTCGCTCTTCTTCTTCTTCTTTATATACTTTTTCTTCTCTTTCTTCTTCTTCTTCTTCTTTTTTCTTCGTCATCTTCTTCTTCTTCTTCGTCTTCTTCTTCTTCTTCTTCTTCTTCTTCTTCTTCTTCTCCTTCTTCTTTTTCTTCTTCAATTATATTTCTTCTTCTTCTTCTTTCTCTTCTTCTTTTTCTTATTTTCCTTTATCTTTTTCTTCTTCTTCAACTTTTTCAACTTCTTTTTCTTCGTCTTCTTCGTCTTCTTCTTCCTCTTCTTCTTTTTTCATCTTTTTCTTCTTCTTCTTCTTCTTCTTCTTCTTCTTCTTCTGTTTTTTTCGTCTTCTTCTTCTTCTCTTTTACTATTACTACTACTTCTTCTTCTTCTTCTTCTTCTTTTTTTGCTTTGTCTTCTTCTGCTTCTTCTTCTTCTTCTTCTTCTTCTTCTTCTTCTTCCTCTTCTTCGTTTTCCATTTCTCATCCTCCTCTCTCGTTCTTCTTCTTCATCTTCTATTACTTCTTTTTCGTTTACTTCTCTCTTCTTCTTCTTCTTCGTCTTCCTCTTATTCTTCTACTTCTTCTTCTACTACTATTATTACTACTTCTACTTCTTCTTCTTCTTGTACTACTGCAACTTCTTCTTTTACTTCTTCTCCTTCTTCGTCTTCTTCTTCTTCTTTTTCTTCTTCTTCCTCTTTTCTTCTTGTTCTCCTTCTCTTTCTTCTTCTTCTTCCTCCTCCTCTTCTTCTTCTTCTTCTTCATATTCTTCTTCAACTACTACTACTACATCTTCTTATTCTATGATTACTACTACTGCTTCTTCTTTTTCTCCTTGTTCTTCTTATTCAACTTCTTCTTCTTCTTCTAGTTCTTCTTTTCTTCTTCTTCTTCTTCTTTGTGTTCATCTTCTTCTTCTTCTCCTTCTTTTTTCTCTTCTCTTTTTCTTCTTCTCTGCTCCTTATAAATTTTTCAATCTACTACTTCTTCTTTCTCCTCTTCTTCCTCTAATTCAATTTCTTCTTCTTTTTCTTCATCATCATCATCATCATCGTCTTCT
>JAIUJO010002897.1:32500-35453 GCA_023846275.1 Vanilla planifolia | reverse complement strand
AGGAAGAAGAAGAAGAAGAGGAAGAAGAAGAAGAAGAAGAAGAAGATGAAGAAGAACATGAGGAAGAAGATGAAGAAGAAGAAGTAGTGTAGGAAGAAGAAGTGGAGGAGGAGGAACAAGTGAGGAAAAAGAGAGGAAGAAGAAGAAGAAGAAGAAGTAGTAGGAGATGAAAAGAAGAAGTAGCAGAAAAAGAGGAAGAAAAAGAAGAAGAAGAAGAATTAGAAGAAAAAGAAAGAGAAGAAGAACAAGAAGACGTTGTTATAGAAGTTGAAGAAGAAGAAGAAGAAGATGATGAAGACGACGACGAAGAAGAAGAAGAAGAAGAAGAAGAAAAGGAAGAAGAGCAAGAAGAAGAAGTAGAAGAGAAAGAAGAAGAAGAAGAAGAAGACAAAGAAGAAGAAGAGGAAGAAGAAAAAGAGGAAAAGAAAGAAGAAGAACCAAAAGAAGAAGAAGAAGAAGAAGAAGAAGAAGAAGAAGAGAAATAAGAAGAAGAAGAAGAAGAAGAAGAAGAAGTAGAAGAAGAAGTACAAGATGAAGAAGAATAAGAAAAGAAGAAGAAGAAGAAGAAGAAGAAGAACGAAAAGATGAAGAAGAAGAGGAATAAAAAAAAGAAGAAGAATAAGGAAAGGAAGAAGAAGAGGAAGAAGAAGAAGGAGGAGGAGGAGGATGGACAGAAGAAGAAGAAGGTGAAGAAGTAGTAGAAAAAGAAGAAGAGGAGGACAAAGAAGAAGAAGAATAGGAAGAAGAAGAGGAAGAAGAAGAGGAAGAACAAGAAGAAGAGGAAGAAATAGAGAAGAAGAAGAAGAAGAAGAAGACAAAGAAGAAGTATAAGAAGTATAAGAAGTACAAGGCGAAGAAGAAGAAAAAAGTAGGAGAAGTGGAAAAAGACGAAGATGAAAAAAGGAGAAGGAGAAGAAGAAGAGGAAGAAGAAGGATAATAATAATAATAATAATAATAATGATAATAATAATAATAATAGTAGTAGTAATAATAATAATAATAATAATAATAATAATAATAATAATAATAATAAGAGGGAGAACGAGAAGGAGAAGGAGAAGAAAAAGAAGAGAAGGAGGAGGAGGAGAAGAAGAAGAAGAAGAATAAGAAGGGGAAGAAGTAGGAGAAGAGGAAGAAGAAAAACAAGAAAAAGAAGAAGAAGAGGAAGAAAAAGAAGAAGTAGTAGTAGTAGTAGAAGAAGAAGAAGAAGAAGAAGAAGAAGTGGAAGTAGTACAAAATGAAGAAGACGAAGAAGATGATGATGATAAAGAAGAAGAATTTGAAGAAGAAGAAGAAGAAGAAGAGAATAGAGGAGTTGGAAGATGATGACGTAGAAGGAGAAGAAAAAGAAGAAGAAGAAGAAGAAGATCAAGAAGAAGAAAAAGTGAAAGAAAAAGAAGGAGAAGAAGAAGAGGAAGAGGAGGAGGAGGGAGAAGAAGAAGAAGAAGAAAAGAAGAAGAAGAAGAAGAAGCAATAATAGTAGTAGTAGAAGAAGAAGAAGAAGATGATCAAGATGATGAAGAAGAAGAAGAGTAGGAGGAGGAGGGAGAAGAAGAAGAGGAAAAGAAGATGAAGAAGAAGAAGTAGAAAGAGAAGAAGAAGAAGAAGAAGAAGAAGTTGAAGGAGATGAAGAAGAAGAAGAAGAAGAGGAAGAAGAAGAAGATAGAAGAAAGAGAAGAAGAAGAAGAAGAAGAAGAAGAAGAAGACAAAGAAGAAGAAGAAGAAGAAGAGTTAGAAGAAGAAGAAGAAGGAGAGGAAGAAGAAGAAGAAGAAGAGGAAGAAGATGGTTAAAAAAGATGAAGAAAAAGAAGTAGAACAAGAAGAAGGAGAAGTAGAAGAGGAAGTAGACGAAGAAGAAGAAGATGAAGTAGAACAAAAAGAAGAAGATGGAGAAGAAAAGTAGAAGAAGGGGATGAAGTCGAAGAATGAGGGGAAGAAGAAGATGAACAAGTAGAAGAAGAGAAAGAAGTGGAAGTAGAAGAGGAAGAAGAAGAAGAAGAAGAAGAGGAAGAGGAAGAAGAAGATGAAGAAGAAAAAAAAAGTAGAAGAATAAGAAGTAGAAGAGGAAGAAGAAGAAGGCAAAGAAAGAGGACGAGGAGAAGAAGAAGAAGAAGAAGAAGAAGAAGGAAAAGAATTAGATGGAGAAGAAAAGAAGAAGAAGAAAAAGTGGAAGAAGTAGAAGAAAAAGAAGAAAAGGTACAGGAGGAAGAAGAAGAGGACAAGAAAATAAAAGAAGAAGAAGAGGAATAAGTAGAAGAAGAAGAAGAAGAAGAACGAGAAGGAGAAGAAGAAGAAGAACGAGAAGGAGAAGAAGAAGAAGAAAAAGTAGTAGTCGAAGAAGAAGAAGAAGAAGAAGAAGAAGTCGAAGATGCAGAAAAAGGAGTCGAGGAAGCAAAAGAAGAAGGTGAACAAGAAGAAGAAGAAGAAGAAGGAGAAGCTAAAGAAGATGAAGAAGAAGAACGGAAAGAAGAAGAAGAAGGAGAAGAAGAAGTAGAAGAAGAAGAATAAGAAGAAGATGAAGAAGAAGTAGAAGAAGATGAAGAAGAAGAGGAAGACATTGAACAAGAAGAAGAAGATGTTGAAGATGAAGCCGAAGAAAATGAAGAAGAGGAAGAATAACTGGAAGAAGAACAAGAGTAAGAGGAAGAAGAAGAAAAAGAAGAAGAAGTAGAAGAGGAAGGAGAAGAAGAAGATGAAAAAGAAGGAGAAGAAGAAGAAGAAGGACAACAAGGAGAAGAATAAGGAGGAGAAGAAGAAAAAGAAGATTACAAGAAGCAGAAGGGGAGGAGGAAGTAGGAGAGGTAGAAGAAGAAGAAGAAAAAAAAGAGGAAGAAGGAGGAGGAGAAGAAGAAGAAGAAGAAGAAGAAGCGGAAATTGAAGAAGAATAAGAGAAGAAGAGAAAGAAGAAGAAGAACAAGAAGAGGAAAAAGATGAGGTGGTGAAAGAAAAAGA
>JAIUJO010002897.1:25000-27500 GCA_023846275.1 Vanilla planifolia | reverse complement strand
AAAAGTAAGGAGGAGTAGAGGTTGAAGAAGAAGAAGAAGAAGAACAAGGAAGAGGAGGGGGAGGAGGCGAAGAAGAAGGAGATGAAGAAGAAGAAGAGTTGCAAGAAGAAGACAAAGAAGAAGAAGAAGTAGTAGAAGAAGAGGAGGTAGAATAAGAATATGAAGAAGAAGAAGAAGAAGAATTAGAAGAAAAAGAAGACTTTCAAGGAGAAGAAGAAGATGAAAAAGAAGAAAATGAGTTAAAAGATGTGGAGGTGGAAGAAGAAGGGGAAGATGAAGAAAAAGAAGCAGTAGTAGTAGTAGTAGTAGAAGAAGAAGAAGAAGAAGAAGTGGAAGAAGGTAAAGAAGAGGAAGTGGAAGAGGAAGAAGAAGAAGAAGAAAAAGAAGGAGAAGAAGAACTAGAAGAAGAAGAAGGAGAGAAGAAGAATAAGTAGAAGTAGAAGAAGTAGAAGAAGAAGAAAATGAAGAAGAGGAAGCAAAAGAAGGAGAGGAAGAAGACGAAGAAGAAGATGGAGAAGGAGAAGGAGAAGGAGGAGAAGAAGAAGAAGAAGTAGAAGAAGAAGGAGAAGAAGAAGTAGAGGGGGATGTTGAAGAAGAGGAGGAAAAATAAGAGGAAGAGGAAGATGAAGAAAAAGAAAGTGAAGTAGAGAAAAAGAAGAGGAAGAAGTAAAAGAAGGACAAGAAGAAGAATAAGAAAAATAAGAAAAAGAATAAGAGGAATGAGAAGAAGAAGGAGAAGAAGAAGTAAAAGAAGAGAAAGAAGAAGAAGAAGAAGGAGCAGGAGAAGAAAAAGAGGAAGAAGAAGAAGAATAGAAGTAGAAGGAGAAGGAGAAGAAGAGGAAGATGAAAGAGGAGAAGAAGAAGAAGAAGAAGAAGAAGAAAAAGAAATAGAAGAAGAAGAAGAAGAAGAAGAAGAACAAGAAGAAAAAATGACAAAGAAGAAGAACAAAAAGAAGAAGAAAAAGAAGTAGAAGAAGAAGAAGAAGAAGAGGAAGAGGAAGAAGAAGAAGATGAAGAAGAAAGAACAAGAAGAAGAAGATGAAAAAGAAGAAGAAGAAGAGGAAGAGGAAGAAGAAGAAGAAGAGGAAAAGGAATAAGAAGAAGATGAAGTTGAAGAAGAATGAACAAGAAGAAGAAGATGAAGCAGAAGGAGAAAAAAGACAAAAATGAGAAGAAGAAATAGAAAAAGAAGAAGAAGAAGTAGAAGAAAAAGAAGTAGTAGTAGAAGAAGTAGAAATAGAAAAAGAATAAGAAGAAAAAGAAATAGAAGAATTAAAAGAAGAAGAGGAAGAAGAAGAAGATGTAGAAGAAGAAGGAGAAGACGAAAAAGAACAAGAAGAAGGAGAAGAAGAAGAAGAAGAAGAAAAAGAAGAAGGAAAAGAAAAGATGGAGAAGAAGAAGAACAACAAGAAGGAGAAGAAGGAAGAGAAGATGAAGAGGAAGAAGAAGAAGAAGAAGAAGAAGAAGTACAGAAGATGATGAAGAAGAAATAGAAATAGTAGAAAAGATACAAGAAGACAAAGAAGAAGAAAAAGGAGAAGATGAAGGGGAAGAAGAAGAAGAGGAAGAAGAAGAAGAAGAAGAAGAAGAAGAAGAAAAAGAAGAAATAGAAGAATAAGATGAAGAAAAGCAGAAGAAGAAGAAGAAGAAGAAGAAGAAGAAGAAGAAGAAGAAGAAGAAGAAGAAGAAGATGATGATGATGATGATTATGAAGAAGAAGAAAAAGAAGAAGGGGAAGAAGTAGAAGAAGGAGAAGAAGAAGAAGAAGAAGAAGAAGAAGAAGAAGAAGAAGAAGAAGAAGAAGGATAAGAAGAAGAAGAAGAAGCTGAAGAAAAAGAAGAAGGAGAAGAAGAAGAAGGAGAAGAAGAAAAAGAAGAAGAAGAAGAAGAAGAAGAAGAAAAAGAAGTAGAAGAAGAAGAAGAAGAAGTAGAAGATGAAGAATAGGTAGAAGAAGACGAAGAAGGAGACGAAGAAGAAGAAGGAGAAGAAGAAGAAAAAGAAGAAGAGGTAGAAGAGAAGACAAGGAAGAAGACGTAGAAAAGGAAGAAAAAGAAGAGGAAGAAGAAGTAGATGTTGAAGAAGAAAGAGAGGAAGAAGAAGAAGGAGAAGAAGAAGAAGAAGTGGAAGAAGAAGAAGAAGAAGAGGAGGAGGGGGAAGTTGGAAAAGAAGAGGAAGAAAAAGAAGAAGAAGAAGAAGAAGAAGAAGAAGAAGAGGAAGAAGGAGAAGAAGACAAAGAAGAAGAAGAGGTGGAGGCGGAGGAAAAAGAATAAGAAGAAGAAGAACAACAAACAATGTTACAAAAAGAAGAGTAGAAGAAGAAGAAGAAGAAGAAGAAGAAGTAGAAGACGAAGAAGAAGAAGAAGAAGAAGAAGAAAAGGAAGAAGAAGAGGAAGAAGAAGAAGAAGATGTAGAAGAACAAGAAGAAGACGAGGAAGAAGAAGATGAAGAGGAAGAAGAAGAAGAAGAAGAAGAAGAACATGAAGAAGAAAATGAAGAAGAA
>JAIUJO010002897.1:15000-17500 GCA_023846275.1 Vanilla planifolia | reverse complement strand
GGAAGAAGAAGGAGAAGAAAAAGTAGAAGAAGAAGAAGAAGAAGAAGAGGAAGAAGAAGAAGAAGATGAAGAATAAGAATATGATGAAGAAGAAGAACAAGTAGAAAAAGATGAAGAAGATGAATATGAAGAAGTAGTAGTAATAGAAGAAGATGATGATGAAGAAGAAGAAGAGGAAGAAGTACAAGTGGAAGGAGAAGAAGAAGAAGAAGAAGAAGAAGAAGAAGTAGAAGAAGAAGAAAAAGAAGTAGAAGAAGAAGAAAAAAAAGAACAAGAACAAGAAGAAAGAGAAGAAGAAGAAGATGGCAAAGAAGAAGTAGAAGAAGAAGAAAAGGAGGAATAAGAAGTAGAAGAAGAAGAATAAGAAAAAGAAGAAGAAGAAGAAGACGAAGAAGATGAACAAGAAAAAGAAGGAGAAGATGAAGAAAATGATGATGTGGAAGAGGAAGAAGAAGAAGAAGAAGAGAAATAGGAAGAAGAAGAAGAAGAAGTAGAAGAAGAAGAAGGAGAACAAGAAGAAGAAGGCGATGAAGAAGAAGAAGAGGAAGAAGAAGAAGATGAAGAAGAAGAAGAAGGAGAAGAAGAAGAAGAAGATAACAAAGAAGAAGAAGAAGAAGTAGAAGAACAAGAAGAAGAAGAAGAAGAAGAAAGGGAAGAAAAAATAAGAGAAGAAGAAGAAGAAGCAAAGAAGAAGTACAAGAAGTAGAAAAAGATGAAGACGAAGAAGAAGAAGAAGAAGAAGAAAAAGAAGAAGGTGAAGAAGAAGAAGAAGAAGAAGTAGAAGGAGGAGAAGAAGAAGAAGAAGAAGAAGAAGCGGAAGAAGAAGAAGAAGAAGAAGGAGAAGAAGAAGAAGGAGGCAAAGAAGAAGATGAAGAAGGAGAAGAAGAAGAAGTAGGAGGAGGAGAAGTAGAACAAAAACAGAAAAAAGAGAACAAGATGAAGAAGAAAATGAAGTAGAAGAAGAAGTAGTAGAAGAAGAAGGAGAAGAAGAAGAAGATGAAGAAGACAAAGGAGAAGAAGAAGAAGAAGGAGAAGGAGAAGATGAAAAAGAAGTTAGACAAGAAGAAAAAGGCGAAGAAGACGGAGAAGAGGATGAAGAAGGAGAAGAAGATAAGTCGAAGAAGGAGAAATATAAGATGGACGAGATGAAGAAGAAGAAGAAGGAGAAAAAGAAGGAGAGGAAGGAGAATAAGAAGAAGAACATGAAGAAGAAGAAGAAGAAGAAGAGGAAGTAGAAGAAAATGAAGAATAATAATAAGAAGAAGAAGAGGAAGAAGAATAAGAAGTAGAAGGAGAAGTAGAAGTTGAAGTGGACAAAGAAGAAGATGATGAAGAAGAAGAAGAAAAAGAAGAAGATGATGAAGAAGTAAAAGAGTAGTAGTAGTAGAAGAAGATGAAGAAGAAGAAAAAGAAGAAGAAGAAGAAGAAGAAGAAGTACAAGAAGAACAACAAGTAGATGATGGAGAAGAGGGAGAAGAAGAAGAAGAAGAAGAAGGAAAAGAAGAAGAGGAAGAAGAAGATGAAGAAGAAGAAGAAGAAGAAGAAGATGAAGTAGAAGAAGAAGAAGAAGAAGAAGAAGAAGAAGAATAAGAAGAAGAAGAAGAAGAAGAAGTAGAATTTGAAGAAGAAGAAGAAGAAGAATATGAAGAAGAAGAAGAAGAAGAAGAAGGTAAAGAAGAAGAAGAAGAAGAAGAAGAAGATGAAGATGAAGGAGAAGAAGAAGGAGGAGAAAAAGATGAAGAAGAAGAAGAAGAAATAGGAGAAGAAGAAGAAGAAGAAGAAGAGGAAGAAGAAGAAAAAGAAGATGATGAAAAGAGTATAGAAGAAGTAGAAGAAGATGGAGAAGAGGAAGTAGAAGGTGAAGAGGAAGAAGGATAAGGAGGAGAAGAAGAAGAAGGAGAAGAAGAAGATGAAGAACGAGAAAAAGAATAAGAAAAAGAAGAAGAATAGGAATAAAAAGGAGAAGGAGAAGAGGAGAAAGAGGAGAAGGAGTGGAAGAAGAAGAGGGAGAAGGAGAAGAAGAAGAAGAAGAAAATTGAGGAGAAGAAGAAGGAGAAGAAAATGATGAAGAAGGAGAAAGAGAAGAAGAAGAAGATGAAGAAGGAGGAGGAGTAGAAGTTGAAGAAGGAGAAAAAGAAGAAGAAGGACAAGAAGAAGGTGTAGGAGATGGAGGTGAACAAGAAGAAACAGAAGAAATAAAAGAAGATGAAGAAAAAGTAAAGAAGAAGAAGAAGAAAAAGAGGAAGGGAAAGAAAAAGAAGTACATGAAGAAAAAGGAGAGGAAAAGATGAAGAAGGAGAAGAAAACGAAGAAGAAGTGGGAGAAGAAGAAGAAGAACGCAAAAAAGATGAAGTAAAAGAAGAAGGGGGAAGAAGGAGAAGAATAAGAGAAAGATGAAGAAGAAGAAGGAGAAGAAGAAGAAGAAGAAGAACAAGGAGAAGAAGAAGTAGCTGATGATGAAGAAGAAGGAGAAGATGAAGAAGAAGAGAAGCAAAAAAAG
>JAIUJO010002504.1:0-12500 GCA_023846275.1 Vanilla planifolia | reverse complement strand
TGAAGAAGAAGACAAAGTAGAAGAAGATGACAAAAAAAAGAAAGATAAAAATGGAAGACGAAGAAGAAGAGGAGGAAGAAGAAGAAGATGAAAAAGACAAAGAAGAAGAAGAAGAAGAAGAAGAAGAAGAAGATGATGAAGAAGAAGATGAAGAAGAAGACAAAGAAGAAGAAGTGGAAGAACAAGAAGAAGAAGAAGAGGCAAAAAAGGAAGTACAACAAGAAGAAGAGGAAGAAGAAGAGAAAGATGAAGAAGCAGAAGAAGGAGAAGAGGAAAAAGAAGAAGAGGAACAAGAGGAAGAAGAAGAAGAAGAAGAAGAAGAAGAAGAAAAAGAAGAAGAATATGATGATGAAGCAATAGAACAAGTAGAAGAAGAGACAAAGAAGATGATGAAGAAAAGGAAAATAAGGAAGTGGAACACTAAGAAGGGCAAGAAGAAGAGGAAGAAGAAGAAGAAGAAGAAGTACAAACAAAGACAAAGATAAAGAAGAACAAGAAGATGAATAAGAGGAAGAAGAAGAACAAGAAGAAGATGATGGTGATATTGATGAGGAAGATGGAGAGGAAGAAGAAAAAGACGAAGAAGATGAAGATGAAGGAGAAGAAGAAGAAGAAGAAGAAGAAGAAGAAGAAGAAGCAGAAGAAGAAGAAGAAGAAGAAGAAGAAGAAGAAGAAGAAGGGGAAGAAGAAGAAGAAGAAGAAGGAGAAGGAGAAGAAGAAGATGGAGAAGACGAAGATGTAGAAGGAGAAGAAGAAGATGGAGAAGACGAAGATGTAGAAGATGAAGAAGATGAAGAAGAAGATGATGATGAAGAAGAAGAAGAAGAAGATGAAGAAGATGAAGAGGAAGATGAAGAAGAAGAAGAAGAAGAAGAAGATGATGAAGAAGACAAAGAAGAGGAAAAAGAAGATGAATAAGAAGAAAAAGAAGATGATGACGAAGAAGAAGAAGGAGAAGAAGAAGATGAAGATTTAGGAGAAGGAAAAGAAGAAGAATAAGAAGACGAAGAAGATGAGGAAGCGGAAGAGAAGAGTAGAAGAAGATGATGATGACGATGAAGAAGATGAAGAGGAAGTAGTAGAAGAAGAAGAAGAAGAAGAAAAAGTAGGAGAAAGAGATAAATAAGAAGAATAAGAAGAAGAAGATGAAGAAGGTGAAGAAGAAGAAGAAGAATAAGGAGAAGAAGAAGCCAAAGAAGACAAAGAATGGGAAGAAGAAGTAGAAGAAGAAGATTAGGAAGGAAGATTAAGAAGAAGAAGAAGAAGAAGAAATCGTAAAAGAGAAAGATGAAGAAGAAGAAAAAGAAAAAGAAGAAGTAACACAAGAAAAGGAGGAAGAAAACAAGGAAGAAGAAGACAAGAAAGAAGAAGAAGAAGTAGTACAAGAAGATGAATAAGAAAAAGAAGAAGTAGAAGAGGACGAAGATGATGACGAAGAAAAGAAAAATTAGGAAGAGGAGAAAGACGAAGAAGAACATGTGGAAGAAAAGACGAAGAAGAAGAAGAAGAAGAGGAAGAAGATGAAGAAGAAGGCGAAGAAGAAGAAGAGGATGAAGAAGAAGAAGAAGAAGAGAATACAAAGATGAAGATGAAGAATGCAAAGATGTAGAAGAAGTAGCAGAAGAAGTAGAAGAAGAAGAAGAAGAAGAAGAAGTCGAAGAAGAAGAAGAAGAAGAAGACGACGAAGATGGCGAAGAACAGAAAGAAGGAGATAAAGAAGTTGAAGAAGATTATGAAGAAGAAGAAGAAGAAGAAGGAGAAGAAGAAGAAGAAGATGGAGAAGAAGAAGAAGAAGAAGAAGAAGAAGAAGAATAAGAAGAAGAAGTAGAAGTAGAAGGAGATGTTGAAGAAGAAGAAGAAGTGGAAGAAGGAAAAGAAGAAGAAGAAGAATAAGATGACGATGATGTTGATGATAATGGAAAAGAATTAGTAGAAGAAGAAGAAGAAGGCAAAGAAGATGATGAAGAAGAAGAAGGTGATGAAGAAGAAGAAGAAGAAGAAGATGAAAAGATGATGACGATGATGAAGAACAACAAGAAGAAGAAGAATATAAGAAGTAGAAGAAGAAGACGTAGAAGAAGAAGAGGAAGAAGAAGAAGAAGAAGATTATGATGGAGAAGAAGAAGTAGAAGAAGATTAGGAAGGAGGAGAAGAAGAAGAAGAAAAGGAAGAAGGAGAGAATAAGAAGATGAAGAAGAAGAAGAAGAAGCAGTAGAAGTAGAAGTAGAAGAAGAAGGCGAAGGAGAAGAAGAAGAAGAAGAAGAAGAAGAAGAATAAGAAAAGAAAAAGAAGAAGATGAAGAAGAAGAGGAAGAAGAAGAAGAAGAAGAAAAAGGGGAAGATGAAAGAGAAGAAGAAGAAGAAGAAGAAGAAGAACAAGAAGAAGAAGTTGAAGAAGTAGAAGGAGGAGAAGAAGAAGAAGAAAAAGAAGAAGAAGAAGAAGAAGATGATGAACAAGAAGAAGAAGAAGAAAATGATGAACAAGAAGAAGAAGAAGAGGAAGAAAAGAAAGAAGAAGAAGAATAAGAAGAAGAAGAAGAAGTTGAAGAAGAGGAAGAAGGCAATGAGAAAGAAGGTGAAGGAGAAGCAGAAGAAGAGGAAGAAGGAGAAGAAGTAGAAGCAAAAGAAGAAGTAGTTGAAGAAGAAAGAGAGGAAGATAACTAAGAAGCTGATTAAGATAATGTAGAAGAAGTAGAAGGTTGAGATGAAGAACAAAAAGAGGAAAAAGTAGTAGAAGAAGAAGAAGAAGAAGAAGAAGAAAAAGATTTTTAGGAAGAGAAAGAAGGAAAAGAAGAAAAAGAAGAAGAAGAAGAAGAAGAAGAAATAGAAGAAGACTAATAAGAAGAAATTGAAGGAGAAGAAGAAGAAGAAAAATGCGAACAACAAGATGAAGAGGAGGAAGAAGAAAAAGAATTTGACAAAGAAGAAGAACAACAAGAATTAGAAAAAAAAAGATAAGAAGTAGAAGAAGAAGAAGAAGAAGAGAAGAAAAAGAAGAACAAGAAGAAGAAGAAAAAGAAGAAGAAGAAGTTGAAGTAGAAGAAGGAGAAAAAGAGGACGTCAACGAAGAAGAAGTAGAAGAAGAAGAAGAAGATGATGAAGAAGAAGAAGATGATGATTATGAAGAAGAAGAAGAAGAATAAGTCGAAGAAGAAGTAGACAAAGAAGAAGAAGAAGAAGAAGAAGAAGAAGTAGAAGAAGAGGTAGAAAAAGATGAAGAAGAATATGAAAAAGAATAAGAAGAAGGTGAAGAAGAAGAAGAAGAAGATGATGATGATGATGATGAAGAAGAGGACTATGAAGAAGAAGAGGAAGAAAAAGAAGAAGAAGAAGTAGAAGTAGAAGAAGAAGAAAAAGTAGAAGGAGGTGAAGAAGAACAAGAAGAAGAAGAACAAGAAGAGAAAGAAGATGTTGTGGAAGAAGATGAAGAAAAAGAAGAAGGAGAAGAAGGAGTCAAAGAATAAGAATAGGTAGAAGAAGAAGTAGAAAAAGATGACAAAGAATTAGAATAGGTAGAAGAAGAAGAAGAAGAAGATGTCAAAAAAGAAGAGGAAGACAAAGAATATAAAGATGAAGAAGTGGAAAATGAAGAGGAAGAAAAAGAAGAAGAAGAAGAAGAAGACAAGGAAGAGGAAGATGAAGAAAAAGAAGAAGAAGAAAAAGAAGTAGCAATAGAAGTATTCGAAGAAGAAGAAGAACAAGAACAAGAACAAGAAGAAGAAGAAATATTCAAAGAAGAAGAAGAAGGAGAAGGAGAAGGAGTAGGAGAAGAAAAAGAAGAAGAAGATGAAGAATGAGGAGAGAAAGAAGGGGAAGAAGAAGATGAGAAATAAAAAAAAGATGAAGGTGAAGAAGAAGAATAAGAAGAAGAAGAATAGGAGAAGACAAAGGCAAAGAATAAGAAGAAGAAGAAGAATATGAAGAAGAAAAAGAAGGAAAAGAAGAAGAAGAAGAAGAAGAAGAAGAAGAAGGACAAGAAGAAGTCGAAGAAGAAGTAGAAGACGAAGTAGACGAAGAAGAAAAAGGAGAAGATGAAGAAGACAAAGATGAAGAAGAAGGAGAAAAGGAGAAGAAGAAGAAGAAGAAGATGAACAAGAAGAAGGAGGAGAAGAAGAAGAAGAAAAAGATGAAAAAGAATGAGAAGAAGAAGAAGATGAAGAAGAAGAATAAGAAGAAAAAGATGGAGAAGAAAGGGAAGAATAAGTAGAAGAAGAAGAGGAAGAAAATGAAGAAGAAGAAGATGATGAAGATGATGAAGAAGAAGAACAAGACGACAAATAAGTAGAAAATGAAGAAGAAGAAGATGAAGATTGAGAAGAAGAAAATGGAGAAGAAGAAGAAGAAAAAGAAAATGATGAAGAAAAAGAAGAAGAAGAAGTCGAAGAAGAAAAACGAGAAGAAAAAGAAGAAGAAGAAGAAGAAGAGTAGAAAGATGAAGAGGAAGATGAAGGAGAAGAAGGAGAAGAAAAAGAAGTAGAAGTAGAAGAAGAAGAAGGTAAAGAAGAAGAAGTTGAAAAAGAAGAAGAAGAAGAAGAAGAAGAAGAAGAATGAGAGGAGGTAGAAAAAAGAGTAGAAGAAGATGAAGAAGAAGAAGAAGAAGAAGAATAAGAGAAGACGAAGGCAAAGAATAAGAAGAAGAAGAAGAGAAAGAGGAATAAGAAGAAGAATAAGAAGAAGAAAAAGAAGGAAAAGAAGAAGAAGAAGAAGATGAAGAAGGACAAGAAGAAGTCAAAGAAGAAGTAGAAGAAGAAGACGAAGAAGAAAAAGGAGAAGATGAAGAAGACAAAGTTGAAGAAGAAGAAGAAGAAGAAGAAGAAGAAGAAGATGAACAAGAAGAAGGAGGAGAAGAAGAAGAAAAAGATGAAAAAGAATGAGAAGAAAAAGAATAAGAAGAAAAAGATGGAGAAGAAAGGGAAGAATAAGTAGAAGAAGAAGAGGAGGATGGAGGAGGAGAAGAAGAAGAAGAAGAAGTAAAAGAAGAACAAGAAGAAGAACATGAAGGAGAAGATGAATAAGAATCGGATGAAGAAGAAGAAGAAGGAGATGAAGAAGAAGAAGAAGGAGAAGTGGAAGAAGAAGAGAAGAAAATGAAGATGAAGGCGAAGCAGTAGAAGTAAAAGAAGAAGAAGAAGAAGAAGAAGAAGTCAAAGAAGAAGAAGGAGAAGGAGAAGAAGAATAAGGGGTAAGAGAAGTAGAAGACGAAGAATGAGGAGAAGAAGAAGAAGATGACAAAGAAGAAAAAGAAGTTGAAGTGGACAAAGTTGAAGGAGGAGGATGAGGAGAAGAAGAAGGAGAAAAAGATGAAGAAGAATGTGGAGAAGAAGAAGATGATGAAGTAGAAGAAGAAGAAGTTGTAGTAGTAGTTGTAGAAGAAGAAGAAGAAGACGAAGAAGAGGAAGAAGAAGAAGAAGAAAAGTTGAAGAAGAAAAAGAAGAAGTAGAAGAAGAAGAAGAAGAAGTAGAAGAAGGTAAAAAAGAAGTTGAAGAAGATGAAGAAGAAGAAGAAGAAGAAAGGGAATGAGAAGAAGAAAAAGAAGAAGAAAAAGAAGATAAAGAAGAAGAAAAAGAAGAATGAGAAGATGAAGGAAATGTAGAAGATAAAGGAGAAGTATAAGAAGAAGAAGAATGAGAAGAAGAAGTAGAAGAAGAAGTTGATGATGATAAGAAGACGAAGTAGAAGAAGAAGACAAAAAAAAGAAAGGTAAAAAAAGGAAGATGAAGAAGAAGGAGAAGAAGAAGAGGAGGAAGAAGAAGAAGATGAAAAAGGCAAAGAAGAAGAAGAAGAAGAAGAAGATGAAGAAGATGAAGAAGAAGAACACAAAAAAGAAGAAGAGGAAGAAGAAGAAGAAGAAGAGGCAAAAAAGGAAGTACAACAAGAAGAAGAGGAAGAAGAAGAGAAAGATGAAGAAGCAGAAGAAGGAGAAGAGGAAAAAAAAGAAGAGGAACAAGGGGAAGAAGAAGAAGAAGAAGAAGAAGAAGAATATGATGATGAAGAAGTAGTTGAAAAAGTAGAAGAAGAGACAAAGAAGATGTTGAAGAAAAGGAAAATAAGGAAGTGGAACACTAAGAAGGGCAAGAAGAAGAGGAAGAAGAAGAAGAAGAAGAAGAAGTGCAAACAAAGACAAAGATAAAGAAGAATAAGAAGATGAAGAAGAGGAAGAAGAAGAACAAGAAGAAGATGATGATTATGTTGATGAGGAAGATGGAGAGGAAGAAGAAGAAGACGAAGAAGATGAAGATGAAGGAGAAGAAGAAGAAGAAGAAGAAGAATAAGAAGAAGAAGAAGAATAAGAATAAGAAGAAGAAGAAGAAGAAGGGGAAGAAGAAGAAGAAGAAGGAGGAGAAGAAGAAGAAGGAGAAGGAGAAGAAGATGGAGAAGAAAAAGAAGAAGAAGAAGATGTAGAAGATGAAGAAGATGAAGAAGAAGATGAAGAAGAAGAAGAAGATGAAGAAGAAGAAGAAGAAGAAGGTGATGAAGAAGACAAAGAAGAGGAAAAAGGAGATGAATAAGAAGAAGAAGAAGATGATGACGAAGAAGAAGATGATGACGAAGAAGAAGAAAAAGAAGTAGAAGATGAAGATTTAGGCGAAGGAAAAGAAGAAGAAGAAGAAGAAAAAGTAGGAGAAAGAGATAAACAAGAATAAGAAGAAGAAGAAGAAGAAGAATAAGAAGTCGAAGAAGAAGAGGAAGAGGAAGAGATGAGTAGAAGAAGATGATGATGACGATGAAGAAGATGAAGAGGAAGTAGTAGAAGAAGAAGAAGAAGAAGAAGAAAAAGTAGGAGAAAGAGATAAACAAGAAGAATAAGAAGAAGAAGAAGAATAAGGTGAAGAAGAAGAAGAAGAATAAGAAGAAGAAGAAGTCAAAGAAGACAAAGAATGGGAAGAAGAAGTAGAAGAAGATTAGGAAGAAGAAATCGTAAAAGAGAAAGTTGAAGAAGAAGAAAAAGTAAAAGAAGAAGTAACAGAGGAAAAGGAGGAAGAAAACGAGGAAGAAGAAGACAAGAAAGAAGAAGAAGAAGTAGTACAAGAAGATGAATAAGAAAAAGAAGAAGTAGATGACGACGAAGATGATGACGAAGAAAAGAAAAATTAGGAAGAGGAGAAAGACGAAGAAGCAGATGTGGAAGAAAAGACGAAGAAGAAGAAGAAGAAGAGGAAGAAGATGAAGAAGAAGGCGAAGAAGAAGTGGATGAAGAAGAAGAAGAAGAAGAAGATAATACAAAGATGAAGATGAAGAATGCAAAAATGTAGAAGAAGTAGCAGAAGAAGTAGAAGAAGAAGAAGAAGAGGAAGAAGTCGAAGAAGAAGAAGACGAAGATGACGAAGAACAGGAAGAAGGAGATAAAGAAGTTGAAGAAGATTATGAAGAATAAGAAGAAGAAGAAGAAGAAGAAGGAGAAGAAGAAGAAGAAGATGGAGAAGAAGAAGAAGCAGAAGAAGAAGAAGAAGAAGAAGAAGAAGAAGTAGAAGAAGATGTTGAAGAAGAAGAAGAAGAAGAAGAAGAAGAAGTTGAAGAAGGAAAAGAAGAAGAAGAAGAATAAGATGACGATGATGTTGATGATAATGGAAAAGAATTAGTAGAAGAAGAAGAAGAAGAAGAAGGCGAACAAGATGATGAAGAAGAAGAAGGTGATGAAGAAGAAGAAGAAGAAGAAGATGAAAAGATGATGACGATGATGAAGAACGACAACAAGAAGAAGAATATAAGAAGAAGTAGAAGAAGAAGACGTACAAGAAGAAGAGGAAGAAGAAGAAGAAGAAGATTATGAAGGAGAAGAAGAAGTAGAAGAAGATTAGGAAGGAGGAGAAGAAGAAGAAGAAAAGGAAGGAGGGAAGAAGAAGATGAAGAAGAAGAAGTAGTAGAAGTAGAAGTAGAAGAAGAAGACGAAGGAGAAGAAGAAGAAGAAGAAGAAGAAGAATAAGAAAAGAAAAAGAAGAAGATGAAGAAGGAGAGGAAGAAGAAGAAGAAGAATAAAGAAAAAGGAGAAGATGATAGAGAAGAAGAAGAACAAGAAGAAGAAGTTGAAGAAAAAGAAGGAGGAGAAGAAGAAGAAGAAAAAGAAGAAGAAGAAGAAGAAGAAGATGATGAACAAGAAGAAGAAGTACAAGAAGAAGAAGAAGAAAATGATGAACAAGAAGAAGAAGAAGAGGAAGAAAAGGAAGAAGAAGAAGAATAAGAAGAAGAAGAAGAAGAAGTTGAAGAAGAGGAAGAAGGCAATGAGAAAGAAGGTGAAGGAGAAGCAGAAGAAGAGGAAGAAGGAGAAGTAGAAGGAGAAGAAGTAGTTGAAGAAGAAAGAGAGGAAGATGACTAAGAAGCTAATTAAGATAATGTAGAAGAAGTAGAAGGTTGAGATGAAGAACAAAAAGAGGAAAAAGTAGTAGAAGAAGAAGAAGATGAAGAAGAAGAAAAAGATTTTGAGGAAGAGAAAGAAGGAAAAGAAGACGAAGAAGAAGAAGAAGAAGAAGAAGTTGAAGAAGAAGAAGAAACAGAAGAAGACTAACAAGAAGAAACTGAAGGAGAAGAAGAAGAAGAAAAAGGCGAACAAGAAGAAGAAGAAGATGAAGAAGAGGAGGAAGAAGAAAAAGAATTTGACAAAGAAAAAGAACAACAAGAATTAGAAAAAAAAAGATAAGAAGAAGTAGAAGAAGAAGAAGAAGAAGAAGAAGAAGAAAAAGAAGAACAAGAAGAAGAAGAAAAAGAAGAAGAAGAAGTAGAAGTAGAAGAAGAAGAAAAAGAAGAATTCAAAGAAGAAGAAGAAGAAAAAGAGGGCGACAACGAAGAAGAAGTATAAGAAGAAGAAGAAGTTGATAAAAAATAGAAAGAAGTCGAAGAAGAAGATGATGATTATGAAGAAGAAGAAGAAGAAGAAGAAGAATAAGAAGTGGAAGAAGTAGACAAAGAAGAAGAAGAAGTAGAAGAAGAGGTAGAAAAAGATGAAGAAGAATATGAAAAAGAATAAGAAGAAGGTGAAGAAGAAGAAGAAGATGATGATGATGATGATGATGATGATGAAGAGGACTA
Source organism: Vanilla planifolia (assembly GCA_023846275.1). Taxonomy (NCBI): domain Eukaryota; kingdom Viridiplantae; phylum Streptophyta; class Magnoliopsida; order Asparagales; family Orchidaceae; genus Vanilla; species Vanilla planifolia. Next base: position 3,477 of record JAIUJO010002504.1, on the reverse strand, counting down.
TGAAGAAGAAGAGGAAAAAAAAGAAGAAGAAGAAAAAGTAGGAGGTGAAGAAGAACAAGAAGAAGAAGAACAAGAAGAGTAAGAAGATGTTGTGGAAGAAGATGAAGAAAAAGAAGGAGAAGGAGTCAAAGAATAAGAATAGGTAGAAGAAGAAGAAGTAGAAAAAGATGACAAAGAATTAGAATATGTAGAAGAAGAAGTCAAAAAAGAAGAGGAAGACAAAGAATAGAAAGATGAAGAAGAGGAACATGAAGAGGAGGAAGAAAAAGAAGAAGAAGAAGAAGAAGACAAGGAAGAGGAAGATGAAGAAGAAGAAGAAGAAGAAGAAAAAAAAGTAGAAATAGAAGTATTCGAAGAAGAAGAAGAAGAAGAAGAAGAATAAGAAGAAGAAGAAGTATTCAAAGAAGAAGAACAACGAGAAGGAGAAGGAGTAGGAGAAGAAAAAGAAGAAGAAGATGAAGAATGAGGAGTGAAAGAAGAGGAAGAAGAAGATGAGAAATAAAAAAAGATGAAGGTGAAGAAGAAGAAATAGAAGAAGAAGTAGAAGAAGAAGAAGAAGAAAAAGATGACAAAGAATTAGAATAGGTAGAAGAAGAAGAAGTAGAAGTAGAAGAAGAAGATGTCAAAAAAGAAGAGGAAGACAAAGAATAGAAAGATGAAGAAGAGGAAAATGAAGAGGAGGAAGAAAAGAAGAAGAAGAAGAAGACAAGGAAGAGGAAGATGAAGAAGAAGAAGAAGAAGAAGAAAAAGATGTAGAAATAGAAATATTCAAAGAAGAAGAAGAAGAAGAAGAAGAAGAACAAGAAGAAGAAGAAGTATTCAAAGAAGAAGAACAAGGAGAAGGAGAAGGAGTAGGAGAAGAAAAAGAAGAAGAAGATGAAGAATGAGGAGAGAAAGAAGAGGAAGAAGAAGATGAGAAATAAAAAAAGATGAAGGTGAAGAAGAAGAAATAGAAGAAGAAGAAGTAGAAGAAGAAGAAGAAGAAAAGGAAGGAGGAGGCGAAGGACGAGGAGGAAGAGGAGAAGAAGAAGAACAAGAACAAGAACAAGGAAAAGAAGAATAAGAACAAGTTGTAAAAGGAGGTGATGAAGAAGAAGAAGAAGAAAAAGAAGAGGAAGAGCAGAACATGAAGTGGAAGAAGAAGAAGAAAAAGAAGAAGATTTTGAGGAAGAAGAAGAAGAAGAAGAAGAAGAAGGTGAAGAACAAGAAGAAGAGGAAGAATAACAATAATAATAATAATAAGAAAAAGTTGAAGAAGATTAACCAGAAGAAAATGATGAAGGAGAAGAAGAAGAAGAAGAAGAAGAAGAAGTTGAAGATGAATAAGAAGAATGAGAAGAAGAAAATTATGATGATGGAGTTTAAGCAGAAGAAGAAAATGAAGGAGAAGGAGAAGAAGAAGAAGAAGACGATGATGAAGAAGAAGAAGAAGACGAAGAAGAAGAAGAAGAATATGAAGATAAAATAGAAAAAGTATGAAAAGAAGAGGAAGTAGAAGAAGAGGAAGAAGAAGAAGAAGAAGAAGAAGAGAAGACGAAGAAGAAGAAGCAGTAGTTGAAGAAGAAGAAGAAAAAAAAGAAGGAGAAGAAGGATACGAGGAAGAAGAGGAAGAAATGAAGAAGAAGAACAAGAACAAGTGTATTAATAATAATATTATTATTATTAATATTAATAACAATAATAAGGATAACAAGAAGCAGATGAAGAAGGAAGAGAACAAGAAGAAGTGGAAGAAGAAGAAGAAGAAGAAGAAGAGGATGAAGAAGTAGAAGAAGAAAAGAAAGAACTAGACGAAGAAGAAAAAGAAGAAGGCAAAGAAGAAGAAAACGAAGGCGGAGAAGAAGAAGAAGATGAAGAAGAGGAAAAAGAAGAAGAGGAAGAAGTAGAAGAAAAATAAGAAGTAGAAGTAGAAGAAGAAGAAATGATGAAGAAGAATAAGAGTAAGAGAAGAAGGCAAATATGAAGAAGAAGAAGAAGAAGAAAATGAAGAAGAAGAAGAATAAAAAGAATAAGAATACGAGAAAGAAGTAGATGTAGAAGAAGAAGAAGAACGATAAGAAGAGCAAGAAGAAGAAGAGAACGATGAAAAAGAAGAAAAAGAAGAAGGAGAAGAAGAAGAAGAAGAAGGAGAAGAAGTTGATGTAGAAGAAGATGATGAAGAGCAAGTAGAATTGAAGAAGAAGAAGAAGAAGAAAAAGAAGATGAAGAAGTAGAAGAAATAGAAGTGGATGAAAAAAGAAAAAGATGAAAAAGAAGCATAAGAAGAAGAAGAAGAAGAAGAAGAAGAAGAAGAAGAAGATGATGAAGAAGAAGGAGAAGGAAGAGGAAGAGGAGGAGAAGAAGAAGAAGAAGTACAAGAAGAGAAAGAAGAAGAAGAAAAAGAAGAACGAGAAGGAGAAGCAGGAGAAGAACAAGAAGAAGAAAAAGATAAAGATGATGACTATGATGAAGAAGAAGATGATGATGATGAAGAAGAAAAAGAAGAACAACGAGGGGAAGACATAGAGATGGAGGAAGAAGAAGAAGAATAAGAATAAGAGAAAGAAGAAATAGAAGAAGATGAAGAAGAAGAAGAAGAAGAAGAAGAAGAAGAAGAACAAGAAGAAGAAGAGGGAAAAGAAGAAGAAGAAGAAGAAGAAGAAGAAGAAGGAGAGGAAGTTGATGTAGAAGAAGATGAAGAAGAAAAAGAAGAAGAAGAAGAAGAAGAAGAAGAAATAGAAGTAGATGAAAAAAAGAAGAAGAAGAAAAAGAAGAAGAAGAAGAAGAAGAAGAAGAACAACAACAACAACAAGAAGGAGGAGGAGGAGGAGGAGGAGGTGAAGAAGAAGAAGAAGAAGAATAAGAACAAGAAGAAAAAGAAGGAAGAGAAAGAGAAGAAGAAGAAGAAGAAGAAGAAGAAGATGATGATGATGATGATGATTATGAAGAAGAAGAAGAAGATGAAAAAGAAGAAAAAGTAGAAGAACAAGGTGAAGAAATAGGGGAAGAACAAGAAGAAGAAGAAGAATGTGAAGGAAAAGAAGAAGAAGAAGATGATGATGATGAAGAAGAAGATGATGAAGAAGAAGAAGAAGACTAAGAAGAAGCAGAGGAGGAGGTGGAAAAAGAAGAAGAAGAAGAAGAAGAAGAGGAAGAAGAAGAAGAAGAAGAAGACAAAGAAGTAAAAGAAATGGAAGGAGAAAGAGAAGAAAAAGAAGAAGATGAATAATAATAATAATAGTAATAATAATAATAATAAGAAGAAGACGAAGAAAAATAAAGAATAGAAGAAGAAGAAGGAGAAGAAGAAGGCAAGGAAAAAAAGACAAAGAAAAAGAAGATGAGGAAGAAGACATGAAGAAGAAGAAGATGATGATGATGAACACAAAGAAGATGGAGACAAAAAAAGGGAGGAAGAAGAAAAAGAAGAAGATGAAGAAGAAGAAGAAAATGAAGAAGAAGAAGAAGAAGACGAAGAAGAAGGAAAAGAAGAAGAAA
>JAIUJO010003681.1:20000-22500 GCA_023846275.1 Vanilla planifolia | reverse complement strand
TCTTCTTCTTCGTTTTCTTCTACTTCTTCTTCTTCATCTTCTCTTTTCCTTCTTCTTCTTCTTCTTATTCTTCTTCTTCCTCTTCTTCTTATTCTTCTTCTTCTTTTCTTCTTCTTCTCTTCTTCTTCTTCATCATCTTCTTCTACTCCTACAATTTCTTCTTCTACTTTTGCTTCTTTTTCTTCTACTTCTTCATATTCTTATTCTTCTTCTCCTCCTCCTCCTCCACCTTCTTTCTTCTTCACTTTCATCTTCTTCTACATCTTCTCCTCCTCCTCCTTCTTCTTCTTCTTATTTGTATTCTTATTCTTCTTCTACTTCGTCTTCTTCCTCTCCTCCTCCTTATTCTTCTTCTTTTTCTTCTCTCTTTTCTTCTTCGTCTTCAACTCCATCTCCTTCTTCTTCTTCTTCTTCTCCTTCTCCTTTTTCTTCTTCTTTGTATTCTTCTTCTTCTTCTTCTTCTTCTTCTGCTTCTTCTTCTCCTTCTTCTTCTTCTCCTCCTACTCCTCCTTCTTGTCCTCCTCCTCCTTCTTCTTCCTTATCTTCCTATCATTCCCCTTCTACTTCTCCTACTTCTGCTTCTTCATCATCATCTTCTTCTTCTCTTCTTCTTTTCTTCTATTTTTTTTCTTGTTCTTCTCCTTCAACTTCTTCTCCTACTACTATTTCTTCTTTTTCCTCTTCCACTTCTTCACCTTCTTCTTTATTCTTCATCTTCTTGTTCTTCTTCTTTTTTTTCCTCTTCTTCTTCTTCTCCTTCTTCATCATCTTCTTCTTCTACTTCTCCTTCTTATTCTACTTCTCCTCCTCCTCCACCTTTCCTTCGTCTTCTCCTTTTTCTTTTATTTATTCTTCTTCTTCTTCGTCATCCTCCTAACCATCTTCTTCTTCTTCTACTTCTTCTTCTTCTTCTTTTTAATTATTATTCTCATTATTATTATTATTAATATTATTTTATACAATAATAATAATAATAATAATTATTATTATTTTTATTCCACTACTTCTTCTTCTTCTTCTTCTCGATTTCATCTTGTTCCTCTCCTTCTTCCTGTTCTTCTTCATCTTCTTCTTCTTCTTCTTCTTCTTCTTCATCATCATCATCTTCTTCTTCTTCTTCTTCTTTTTCTTTTTCCTCTACTCCTTCATCTTCTTCTTTTTCTTCTCCTTCTTCTTTTTCATCTTCTTCTTCATCTTCCTCTGCTTGTCTTCGTATTCACCTTCTCCTTCCTCTTCTTTTTTGTTCTTCCTCTTCATCTTTTACTTCTTTTTCTACCACTTATTGTTATTATTATCATTATTATTAATTTTATTATTATTATTATTATTATTTTCTTTCTTCTACTTCTTCTTCTTCTTCTTCTTCTTCTTCTCCTCCTCCTCCTCCTCCTCCTCCTCCTCTTCCGCCTCTTCCTTTTTTATGTTCTTCTTCTTCTTTTTCACTTTCTTCCACTTTCTCTTCTCCTTCGTATTCTTTTACTTATTCTTCTTCTTCTTCATCATCGTCCTCTCTTCTTGCTTATTCATCTTCCTCTTCTTCAACGTCTTCTATTTCTTCTTCGTCTTCTACTTCTTCCTCTTATTTTTCTTCTTTATTTCCATTTCTTCTTCTTTTCCTTCTTCTTCTTCTTCTTCTTCCTCTTCCTATTCTTCCTCTTCTCCTTCTTCTTTTTCTACTTCTTCTTCTTGTTCCTTTTCTTCTTCTTCCTCTTCTTCTTCACCTTCTTCAACATGATCATCATCATTTGCTTCTTCAACATCTTCTCCTTCTTCTTCCTCCTTCTCTTCTTCTTCATTTTCTTCTTCCTCCTCTTTTTCTTCTCCTTCTTCTTCTTCTTCTTCTTCTTCTTCGTCTTCTTCTTGTTATCCTTCTTTAGTTTCTTCTTCTTCTTCTTCATCTCCTTCATCTTCTTCTTCTTCTTCTTCTTCTTCTTTTCCTTCTTCTTCTTCTTCTTCTTCTTCTTCTTCTTCTTCTTCTTTTTCTTCTTCATCTTCTTCTCCTCCACCTCCTTGTTTTTCTTTTTCTTCTCCTTCTTCTTCTTCTTCACCTTCTTCTTCTTCTTCTTCTTCTTCTTCTTCTCCTCCTTCATCTCCTTCTTCATATCTATCTTCTTCTCCTCCTTTTTCTTCTTCTTCTTCTTCTTCTTCTTCTTCCTCTTCGTCTTCTTCTTCTCTTTTTCTTCTTCTTTTTCTACTACTACTACTTCTTCATCATCTTCTTCATCTTCTTCTTCTTCGTCTTCTTTTCTTCTAATTTTTTTCTTGTCTTCTCCTACTTTTATTTCTTCTTTTTCTTCTTCTACTTCTTCATCTTCTGCTTCTCATCTTCTGCTTCTTCTTCTTCTCCTTCTTCTTCTCTTAAAATTCTTTTTCATGTTTATCTTCATTTTCGTCATCTCCTTCTTCTTCTCCCTCTTTTTCCTCTTCTACTACTTCAACTTCTTCTTCTTCTTCTTCTTTTCCTCTTCTTCTTTTCTTCTAATTCTTTTTATTGTTCTTT
>JAIUJO010003681.1:7500-12500 GCA_023846275.1 Vanilla planifolia | reverse complement strand
TCTTCTTCTTCTACTTCTTTTTCTTCTTCTTCTTCTTCCTCTTCGTCTTCATCTTCTCCTTCTTCTTCTTCTTTGTTTTCTTCTTCTCCTTCTACTTCTTCTTATACTTCTTCTTCTTCTTGTTCTACTCCTTTCTTCCTACCCATTGTCATCATCTTCTTCTTCTTCCTTGTCTTGTTCTTCCACTTATTATTATTATTATTGTTATTATTATTATTATTATTATTATTATTATTATTTTCTTATTCTTCTTCTTCTTCTTCTTCATCTTCTCCTTCGGCTACTCCTTTATTTTCTTCTCCTCCTCCAAAAACTTCTTCTACTTCTTCTTCTGCTTCTCCTTCTTCTCCACTTGATCTTATTCTTATCGTTCTTCTTCTTCTTCTTCTTTTACTTCTTCTTCTTGTTGTCTTTCTACTTTTCTTCTTCTACTTCTTCTTCCTTTTCTTCTTATTATCATTACTATTATTACTATTATTATTGTTTATCTTCCTCTTCTTCCTTTTCTTTTTCTTCTTCTTCTTCTTCGTCTTCTTCTTTTTCTTCTTCTTTTTCAAGTTCCTCACCTTCTTCTTTTTCTCCTTCTTCTCCTTCTTCTTCTACTTTTACTTCTTCTTCATCACTTTCTTTTTCTTCTTCTTCTCCACCTTTTTCTTCTACTTTTTCCTCTTCTTCTAATTCTTCTTCTTCTTCTTCTTCATCTTATTATTCTTCTTTTTCCTCTCCATCTCGTTCTCCTTATGCTTCTTCTGCTTCTTCTTCTTCTTGGTGTTATTATTGTTACTCTTCTTCTTCTTCTACTACTTCTTTTTCTTTTTCTTCATCTTCTACTTCTTCTTCTTCATCTTCTTTTTCTCCTCTGATTACTATTACTTCTTCTTCTTCTTCTATTTCTTCTTCTTCTTCTATTTCTTCTTCTTCTTCCTCAACATTTTCTTCTGCTTTATCTTTTTCTTCTTCTCCCTCTTCTTCTTCTTCATCATCATCTTCCTCTGCTTCTTCTTCTCCTTCTTCTTCTTCTCTTTTTTCTTTTCATTTCTCCTCCTCTTCTTCTTCTTCATCTTCCTCTCATTCTTCTTCTTCTTTTTCTTCTTCCACCACTTCTTCTTCTTCTTCTTCTTCTTCTTCTTCTTCTTATTCTTCTTCTTCTTCTTCTTCTTCTTCTTCTAATTCTTCTTCTTCTTCTACCTCTTTTTCTCTATCATTTCTTATTCTTCTACATCTTCATCTTCTTCTTTTGCTTCTACTTTTTCTTCTTCTTTATCTTCATATTCTTTGCCTTCTTATTCGTCTACTTGTTGTTCTTCTTCTTCTTCTTCTTCATCTTCTTCTTCTCCTTCTTCCTCTTCTTCTTCTTTTTCTTTCTCTTCTTCTTCATCATCTTCTTCTTCTTCTTCTTCTCTTCTTTTTCTTCTTCTTCTTCTTCTTCTTCTTCTTCTTCTTCTTTATTTTCTTCAATTTCATATTCTTCTCCTTCTTATTCATCTTCTTCTTCTTCTTCTACTTCTTCTTCTTCTACTACTTCTACTTCTTCTTCTACATCTTCTTCTTGTTCTTCTTCTTCTTTTACTAAATCTTCCTCTTCTTCTTTAGCATTTTCTTCTTACTTTTTTTCTTCTTCTTCTTTATCTTCCACTTTTTTCCTCCTCTTTTTCTTTCTCATCTTCTATCTCTTCTTCTTCTTCTTTGAATTTTTTCTTCTTTTTGATCTTTTTCTTCTTCTATTTCTTCTTCTTCTTCTTCTACTACTTCTTCTCTTTTTTCTTCTTCTGCTTCTTCTTGTTGTTCATCTTCCATTCCTGTCTTCCTCTTCTTCTCCTTCTTCTTCTTCTACTTCTTATTCTACATCTTGGTTTTTTTTTTCTTCTTCATCTTCAACTTCTTCTTCTTCTTCTTCTTCTTCTTCTCCTTGTTCTTCAACTTCTTCCTCTTCATCTACTTGTTTTTCTTTTTCTTGTTCTTCTCCTTCTTCTTATCCTTTTTCTTTTTCATCTTCTTCTACGTTCTATTCTTCTTCTTCCTCTTGTTGTTGTTCTTCTTCTAATTTGACTTTCTCTTTTTCTTCTTCTTCCTTTTCTTCTTCTTCTTCTTCTCCTCCTCCTTCTTCTTCTCCTCCTTCTTCTAGTTCTTCATCATCATCATCTTCTTCTTTTTCTTCTTCTTCTTCTTCTTGTTCTTTTTTTTTCTTGTTCTTCTTCTTCTTCTCGTTCTTCTTCTTGATCTCCTTCTTCTTGTTCTTCTACTTTTTCATCTCCTTCTTCAGCTCCTCCTCCATCCTCATCTTCATGTCCATCTTCTTCTTCTTCCTCCTTTTCCTCTTCATTTCTACTTCTTCTACCTCCTATTCTTGTTCTTCTTCTTTTTCTTTTTTTCTTATTCTTCATCTTGATATTCTTTGCTCTCCTATTCTTCTTCTTCTTCTTCTTCCTCCTCTTCTTCATTTCTTCTTCTTCTTCTTTTTCTTCTCTTCTTTTTCTTCTTCTTCCTTTTCTTTCTTCTTTCTATTCTTCTTTATCTTCGTATTCTTCTCCTTCTTACTCTTCTTCTTCTTCTTCTTCTACTTCTTCTGCTTCTTCTTCTACATCTTCTTCTTCTTCTTCAACTTCTTCCTCTACTTCTTCTCATCTTCTGTTTCTTCTGCTTCTTCTTTGAATTTTCAACTTCTATATCTTTTTCTTCTTCTACTTCTTCTCTTTCTTCTTCTTCTTCCTCTTTCTCTTCTTCTTCTTCTCCATCTTGTTCTTCTACTTCTTCTTCTTGTTCATATTCAATTCCTTCTTCCACTTCTTCTTCGTCTTCTTCTTCTACTTCTTTTTCTTCATCTTGGTTTTTTTCCTTTTTGTTCTTCATCGTTTTCTTCTTCTTCTTCTACTTCTCCTTCTTCTTCTTCAACTTCTTCCTCTTCATCTACATTTTCTTTTTCTTCTTCTTCTTCTTCTTCTTCTTTTCCTTCTTCTCCTTCTTCTTCTTCTACTTCTTCTTATTTTTACTTCATTTTCTTTTTCTTCCTCTTCTTCTTCTTCTTCTTCTTCTTCTTCTCCTTCTTCATCTTCTTCTTTAATCTTTTCTTCTTCTTCTTCTTCTCTTTCTTCTTCTTCCTCTTCTTCTTCTTCTTCTTCTTCTAATTCTTCTTCTTGTTCTTGTTCCTCTCCTTTTTGCTCTTCTTCTTCTACTTCTTCTTTTTCTCTTCTTCTTGTTCCTCTCTTTTCTCTTCTCCTTCTTCCTATTCTTCTTCTTTTTCTTCTTCCACTTGTTCTTCTTCTTCTTCATTTTCTTTTGTTACTTCTTCTTCTTCTTCTTCTTCTTCTACTTCTACTTCTTCTTCTTCTTCGTCTGCTTCTTCTTCTTCTAGGTCTTCTTCTTCTTCTTCTTCTTCTTCTTCTTCTTCTTTTTCTCCTACTTCTACTTCTTCCTCTTCATCTTTTACTTCTTCTTCTTCTTCTTCCTCTTCTCTTCTCTTCTTCTTCTTCTTCTTCTTCTTCTTCCTCTTTTTATTCTTCATCATCCTCTCCTTGATCTTCTTCTTCTCCCTTTTGTTCTTCTTCATGATCTACTCCTTTTCAGCTTCTTGTACTTCTTCTTTTTCTTCTTCTTCTAATTCTTCTTCTTTATCTACTTGTCATTATTATCACTATTATTATTGTTATTATTATTATTAATATTATTTTTCTTTTTCTGCTGCTACTTCTTCTTCTTCTTGTTCCTCTCCTTTTTGCTCTTCTTCTTCATCATCATCTTCTCATTTTTCATCTTCTTCTACTTCTTCTTTTTCTTGTTCTTTACCTTTTTCTTCTTCTTCTTCTATCACCTCTTCTTCTTCTTCTTCCTTCTACGTCTTCTTCTTCTTCTTCCTCTTCTTCCTCTTCTTCTCCCTACTTCTTCTTCTTGTTCTTCTTCTTTTTCTTCTACTTCTCCTTCTTCTTATTCTTCATTTTCTTCTTCTTCTTCCTCTTCTTCTCCCTCTTCTTCTACGTCTTCTTCTTCTTCATCATCTTCTTCTTCTTCGTCTTCGTCTTCTTCTTCTTCTTCTTCTTCTTCTTCTCCGTCTCCTTCTTCATCTCCTTCTTCTTCTCCTTCTCCTTCTTCAGCTCCTTCTTCTTCTCCTTCTCCATCTTCTTCTTCTTCTTCATCTTCCTCTCCTTGTTCTTCTTCTTCCCCTCCTCCTTCTCCTCCTCCTTCTTCTTCTCTTTTTCTCCTTCTTCCTCTTATTTTACTTCTTTTTCTACTTCTTCTTCTTCTTCTTATTCTTATTCTTCTTCTCCTTCTCCTTCTTCCTTCTTGTTCTTGTTCTTGTTCTTCTTCTACTTCTTCTTCTTTGTTTTCTTTTGTTTCTTCTTCTTTTACTTCTTCCTCCCTTCCCTTCTACCTCTTCTACTTTTCGTCTTCTTGTTCTTCTTCAACCTTTTCTTCTTCTTCACCATTTTTTCTTCTTGTTCTCCTTATTCTTCTCTTGTTCTTCTTCCTTCTTCTGCTTTCCTTCTTCTTCTTCTACTACCTCTTCTTCTTCTTCTTCTCTTCTTCTTCTTCTTCTTTCTTCTTCTTCTTCTTCTTCTTCTTCTTATTTTTCTTCTTCTTCTTCTTCTTCTTCTTCTTATTCTTCTTATTCTTCTTCTTCTTCTTTATCTTCATCTTCTTTTTCTTCTTCTTCCCTTCCTCTTTTTCTTCTTCCACTTCTTCTTCTTCAACTTTTTCTTCTTCATCTTCTTCTTTTCCTTTTGCTTCTTCTGCTTCTTCTTCTTCTTCTTCTTCTTCTTCTTCTTCTTCCACTTCTCCTTCTTCTTCTACATCTACTTTTTGTTCTTCTCCTTTTTTCCTCCTCCTCTTCTTCTTCTTCTTCTTCCTCCTCCTTTTCTTCTTATTGTAGCTATTATTATTATTATTATTATTATTATTGTTATTCTTTTTCTTTTAATTTTTCTTCTTGTTCTTCTTCTAGTTGTTCTACTTCTTCATCTTCATCTCATATTCTTATTCTTCATCATCATCATCCTCTTCTTCTT
>JAIUJO010003681.1:0-2500 GCA_023846275.1 Vanilla planifolia | reverse complement strand
CTTCTTCTTCTTCTTCATTCTTGTCTTCTTCTTCTTCTTCTTCTTCTGTCTTCTTCTTCTTCTATCTTCTACTTCTTCTCTGTTCTTGTTCTTCCTCTCCTTTTGCTCTTCTTCGCTCTTCTTCTTCTATGTCATCTTCTTCTACTTCTTTTTCTTATTCCTCTCTTTTCTCTTCTTCTTATTCCTATTCTTCTTCTTTTTCTTCTTACACTTCTTCTCCTTCTTCTTCATTTTCTTCTGTTACTTTCTTCTTCTTCTTCTTCTTCTTCTACTTTCTTCTTCTTCTTCTTCCTCTTCTTCTTCTTCTAGGTCTTCTTCTTCTTCTTCTTCTTCTCCTACTTCTATCTTCTTCCACTTCTTCTTTTACTTCTTCTTCTTCTTCATCATCATCTTCTCTCTCTTTCTTCGTCTTCTTCTTCTTCTTCTTCTTCTTCTTTTTATTCTTTTTTCATCTTCTCTCCTTGATCTTCTTATCTCCTTTTTGTTCTTCTTCATGATCTGCTCCTTTTCTTCTTCTTGTACTTCTTTTCTTCTTCTTCTAATTCTTCTTCTTTATCTACTTGTTATTATTATCACTATTATTATTATTATTATTATTATTATTATTATTATTATTGTTAATATTATTTTTTTCTTCTGCTTTTAACTTCTTCTTCTTGTTCCTCTCCTTTTTGCTCTTCTTCTTTCTTCATCATCTTCTTATTTTTCTTTATCTTCTTCTACTTCTTTTTCTTGTTCTTTACCTTTTTCTTCTTCTTCTTCTCTTCTTCTGTCACCTCCTCTCCTTCTTTTCTTCTTCTTCTTCTTCCTTCTACGTCTTCTTCTTCTTCTTCTCCTACTTCTTCTTATTCTTCTTCTTTTTCTTCTTCTTCTTCTTCTTCTTATTCTTCTTCTTCTTCCTCTTCCTCTCCCTCTTTTTCTACGTCTTCTTCTTCTTCATCATCTTCTTCTTCTTGTCTTGGTCTTCTTCTTCTTCTCCTCTTCTTCTTCTTCTCTCTTCTCCTTCTTCTTCTCCTCTCTTCTTCTCTCCTTCCTTCTTCTCCTCCTTGTTCTTGTCCTTCTCCAACTTCTTCTTCATCTTCCTCTCCTTCTTCTTCTCCTCCTTCTTCTAGTCCTCCTCCTTCTTCTTCTCCTCTTTATCCTTCTTCTTTTCTCCTTCTTCCTCCTCTTCTACTTCTTCTTCTTCTTACTTCTTCTTCTTCTTCTTCTTCTTCTTCTTCTTCTTCTTCTTCTCCTTCTCCTTCTCCTGTCTTGTCTTGTTCTTCTTCTTCTTCTACTTCTTCTTTGTTTTCTTTTAGTTTCTTCTTCTTCTACTTCTTCCTCCTTCCCTTCTACCTCTTCTTCTTTTCCTTGTTCTTGTTCTTCTTCAACCTTTTTCTTCTTCTTCACCATTTTTTTCTTCTTCGACTTGTTCTTCTCTTCTTCTTCTTCTTCTTCTTCTTCTGCTTCTTCTTCTTCTTTTCTTCTCTTCTTCGTCTTCTTCTTCTCTTCTTCTTCTTAGTCTTCTGTCTTCCTCTCTTCTTCCTTCTTCTTCTTCTTCTTTTCTTCTTCTTCTTCTTCGTCTTTCTTCTTCTCTTCTTCTTCTTCTTATTCTTATTCTTCTTCTTCTTATTCTTCTCCTTTCTTCTTTTCTCTCTTCTTCTTCTCGTTCTCTTTCTTCTGCTTCTCTCTTCTTCTTCATCTTCTTCTTCTTCTTCTTCCTCTCATTCTTCTTCTTCTTTTTCTTCTTTCTCTTCTTCTTCTTCTTCTTCTTCTTCTTCTCTTATTCTTATTCTTCCTTTTCTTCTTCTTCTTCTTCTTCTTCTTCTTGTTCTCCTTCTACATCTTTTTCGTCTTTTTCTTCATCTACATCTTCCTCGTCTTCTTGTTCCTCTCCTTCTTTTACTTGTTCTTCTTCTTCTACTTCTTTACCTTGTTCTTCTCATTTCTTCTTTTTCTTCTATTTCTTTTTCTTCTTCTTCGACTTCTTCATCTTCTTCTACTTCTTCTTCTTCTTTTTCTTCTTCTTCTATTACTACTACTTCTTCTCTTTTTTTCTTATTATAGTTATTATTATTCTTACTATTATTATTTATTATTAATTTCTTTTTCTGTTATAATTATTATTATCATTATTAATGTGCTTCTTCTTGTCCACCGTAATCATAATCATGTTCTTCTTCTACTTCTTCTTCTTCTTCTTCTTCTCCTGCTTCTTCTTCTAAATATAATTCTTCCTTCCCTTCTTCTTCATCTTCTTCTTTTTCTTCTTCATCTTCTACTACATTTTTTTCTTCTTCATCTTTTTCCTCTTCTTCTTCATCTTCTTCGTCTTCTTCTATATCTTCTTATTTTTCTTTTTCTTCTTCTCCTTCTTCTTCTTTTTCTTCTTATTATTATTATTTTTATTACTATTTTATTATTATTATTTTTATTATTATTTTTTTTATTATACTTTCTCTTCTGAATCATCATCTTCTTCTTCTTTTTCTTCTTCTTCTTCTTCCGTCCTCTTCTTCTA
>JAIUJO010003428.1:32500-35490 GCA_023846275.1 Vanilla planifolia | reverse complement strand
CTTCTTCAATTTCTTCTTTCTCTTCTCCTTCTTGATCTTTTTCTCTTCTTCTTTTACTTCATCCTTTTCACCTTCTTTTTCTTCTTCCCCTTCTTCTACTTCTTCTTCTTCTTTTTTTTCTTCTTCTTCTTCTATTTATTCTTCCTTTTCTTCTTCTTCTTCATGATATCATCTTTTTCTTCCTCTTCTTCTCCTTCTTCCTCATCATTTCCCTCTTCTTTGTCTACTTCTTATTCTTCTTATTCTTCTCCTTCAATTTCCTCTTTTTCTACTTCTTCTTTTTGTTCTTCATCCACTTCTTCTAGTTCTTCTTCTTCTTCTTCTTCTTTTACTTCTACTTCTTCGTCTTCTTCCTCTTGTTCTTCTTCTCTTCTTCTTCTCCTTCATTTTCTTCTTCTTATTTTTCTTCCTCTCCTCCTTCTTCTTCCACGTACTCTACTTCTTCTTCTTCTTCGTTTTCTTCATCATCATCTTCTTCTTCTTCTCCTTCTTCTTTTTCTTCTTCTTCTTTTTCTTCTTCTTCATCCTCTTCTTCTTTTCCCCTTCTTCTTCTTCTACTTCTTCTTCATCTTATTCTTCCTCTTCTTCTTCTTCTTCTTGTTCATCTTCTCTTCTTCTACTTCATGATCATCATCATCTTCTTCTTCTTCATCTTCTTCTTCTTCATCGTCTGCTTCTTCAACCTCTTCTTCTTCTTCTTCTATTACTACTACTTCTTCTTCTTGTTCTTCTTCCACTTCTTCTTCATCTTCTTCTTCTTTCTTCTTCTTCTTCCTCTATTTCTTCTTCTTTTTCTTCTTCTTCTTTGTCTTCTTCTTCTTCTTTTTCTTCTTCTTCTTTTTGTGCATCTCTACTTCTTCCTCTCCTTCTTCTTCTTGTTCTCCTTCTTCTTCTTCTTCTCTCCATCTTCATCTTCTTATTCTTCTTCTTCTTCTGCCACTTTCTCTACTTCTTCCTCTTCCTATTCTTCTTCTACTTCTTCTTTCTTCTTCTTCTTCTTCTTCTTCTTTTTCTTCTTTCTTTTCTTCTTCTTCTACACTTCTTCTCATTATTATTACTCTTCTTCTTCTTCTTCTTATTCTTCTACTTGTCCTTCTTCTACTTCTTCCAGTTCTTCTACTTATATCTATTATTTTTGTTCGCCTTCTTCCTCATCCGATTCTTCTTCATCTTCTTCTTCTTCTAGATCTTCTTCTTCTTCTCCTTCCTCTTCTTCTTCTTCTTGTTCTTCTTCTCCTTCTTCTGCTCTTTTCCCTCTTCATGTTCTTGCACTCCTTCTACTTCTTCTTCTTCTTCTTCTTCTTCTTCTTCTTCTTCTTCTACTTCTTCTTCTTTGTCTTCTTCTTTTTCTTATTCTTCTTATTTCTTTTATTTTTCTTCTTCCTCTTCTTCTACTTCTTCTTCTTCTCTTTTCTTACTTCTTCTTTTACTACTTCCTCATCATCATCATCTTCTTCTTCTTCCTCTCGTTCTCCTTCTTCTCCAACAACTACACCCTTTCATTTCTTCTTATTCTTCTTCTTCTTATTCCTTTTCTTCTTCTTCTTCTTCTTCCTTTTTTTCTTCTACTTCTACTTCTTCTTCTTCTTCTTCTTCTTCATCTACTTCAACTTCTACTTCTTCTTTGACTTATTTTTCATTTTCTTCCACTTCTTCTTCTTCTTCTTGTTCTTCTTCTTCTTCTTCTTCTACTTCTTCTTCTCTACTACTTCTTTTTCTTCATCTTCTACTTATTCTTTTTCTTCTTATTTTCTTCTTGTTCTCCAACTTCATCATCATCTTCTTTTTCTTCTTCTTCCACTTCCTCTACTTCTCTTCTTCTTCTTTTCAAACTTCTTCTTTCTTCTTTTCCTTCTTCTTCCTCTTCTTCTTCTTCTTCTTCTTCATCATCTTCTTTTCTTTCTTCTTCTTCCTCTTCCTTATCGTCTTCTTCTTCTTCTTCTTAGTCTTTATTTTCTTCTTCTTATTCTTTTTCGTCTTCTTATTCAGAATTTCTTCTTCTTCTTCTTCATCGTCTTCTTCTTCTTCGTCTTCTTTTCTTACTTCTTCTTCTTCTTCTACTTCTTCTTCTTATTCTTCTTCTTCTGCTTCTTCTTCTTCTTTTTCATCATCATCATCATCATCATCATCATCTTCTTCTTCTTCTTCTTCTTCTTCTTCTACTTTCCTTCTTCTTCTGCTTTTTCTTCATCATCATCATCATCTTCTCCTTGTTCACCATCTTCTCCTTCTTTTTCTTCTTCCTCTACTTCTTCTTCTCCCTCTTCTCCTTCTTTCGCTTCTTCTTTTTCTTCTTCCTTTTCTTCTCCTTCTTATTCCTCTAGTTCTTCTTCACCTTTTTCTTCTTCATCTTCTTATTCTTCCTCATCTTCTTTTTCTTCTTCTTCTTCCTCTCCTTCTTCTTCTTCCTCCTCTTACTCTTTTCCTCCTCCTCCTTCTTCTTCTTCTCCCTTTTCTTCTACTACTTCCTTTTTTACTACTTCTTCTTCTTCTTCTTCTTTGTCTTCTTCCTCTTCTACTCATTCTTCTTCGCCTTCTACTTTAATTATTATTATAATTATTATTCCCCTTCCTCTTCCTCTTCTTCTTCATCTTCTTCTTCTTCACCATCTTCTTCATTTTCTTCTCCTCCCGCTTCTGTTTGTTTTTTTCACCTTCTTCTCCCTCAACTTCTTCTAGTTCTTCTTCTTCATCTTCTTCATTTTCTTCTTCTCCTTCATCTTCTTTTCTTCTTCTTCTTCTTCTTCTTGTACTTCTTTTTCTTTTTCTTCATTTTCTTCTTCTTCTTCATCTTCTTCTTCTTCTTCTTCTTCTTCTTCTTCTTCTACCTCTTCTTCTTCTTCTTCTTCCACTTCTTCTTCAACTTCTTCTTCTTGTTCTTCTTCTTCTTCCTCTATTTCTTCTTCTTCTTCTTCTTCTTCTTCTTCTTCTTCTTCTGCTTCTTCTTCTTCTTCTTCTTCTTCTTCTTCTTCTTCTTCTTCTTCTTCTTC
>JAIUJO010003428.1:27500-30000 GCA_023846275.1 Vanilla planifolia | reverse complement strand
TCCTCCCCCTTCTTTTTCTTTTTTTTCACCTTCTACTCCCTCAACTTCTTCTTCTTCTTCTTCTTCTTCATCTTCTTTTTCTTCTTCTTCTTCTACTTCTTCTTCTTCTTCTACTTCTTCTTCTTCATTTCTTCTTCTTCTTCTTCTTCTTCTTCTTCTTCTTTCTTCTTCTTATTGTCTTTGTTGTTTTTTTTCGTCTCCTTCTTCTTGTTGTTTTTGTTCATTTTATTCTTCTTCTTCTTCTTTATCTTCTTCTTCTCATCTTCTTTGTCTTCCTCGTCTTCTTCTACTTCTTCTTCTTCTTCTTCTTATTCATCTTCTTCTTCATCTCCTTCTTCTTCTTCTTATTCTTTTTCTTCTTCATCATCTTATTCTTCTTCTCCTTCTTCTTGTTCTTCGTCATACTTATTCTTCTTCTTCTTCTTCTTCCTCTTATTTTTCTTCTACTTCTTGCTCTTCTACTTCTTCTTCTTCCTTCGCTTTTCCTTCTTCTTCTTCTTCTTCTTCTTCTTCTTTCACTTCTTCTTCTTCTTCTTCCTCTTCCACTTCTTCTTTTTCTTCATCATCTTCTTCTTCTTCTTCTTCCTCCTCCTCCTCTTCTTCTAATTCTTCTTCTTCTTCTTCTTCATCTTCTTCTCCTTCTTATTATCTTCTTCTACTTCTTCTTTTTGTTCTCCTTATCTGTCTTTTTTTTCTCCTTCTTCTTTTTATTGCCTTCTTCTTCTTCTTCTTCGTCTTCTACTGATTCTTCCGCTTCTTCTTCAATTTCTTCTTCTCTTCTCCTTCTTCATCCTTTTCTTCTTCTTCTTCTACTTCATCCTTTTCTTCTTCTATTTCTTCTTCCCCTTCTTCTACTTCTACTACTTCTTCTTCTTTTTCATCTTCATCTTCTTCTTCTTTATGATTTTCTTCTTTTTCTTCCTCTTCTTCTTCTTCTTCCTCATCATTTCTTCTTCTTTGTCTTCTACTTATTCTTCTTATTCTTCTCCTTTAGTTTCCTCTTTTCGTCTACTTCTTTTTGTTCTTCTTCCTATTCTTCTTCTTCTACTTCTTCGACTTCTTCTTTTTCTTTTACTTCTATATCTTCTTTCGTCTTCTTCCCTCTTGTTCTTCTTCCACTTCTTCTTCTTCTTCATTTTCTTATTCTTATTTTTCTTCCTCTTTTTCCTTCTTCTTCTATGTCTTCTACTTTCTTCTTCTTTGTTTTCTTCGTCTTCTTCTTCTTCTACTACTTGTTCTTCTTCTTTTTCTTCTTCTTCATCCTCTTCTTCTTCTACTACTTCTATTTATTCTTCCTCTTGTTCTTCTTCTTCCTGTTCATCTTCCTATTCTTCTTCTTCTTCATCATCATCATCTTCTTCTTCTTCTTGATCTTCTTCTTCTTCATCGTCTGCTTCTTCATCTTCTCTTCTTCTACTACTACTACAATTTCTTCTTCTTCTTCTTCTTCTTCCCACTTCTTCTTCATCTTCTTCTTCTTCTTCTTCTCCTCTATTTCTTCATCTATTTCTTCTTCTTCTTCTTCTTCTTCTTCTTCTTCTTCTTCTTCTTTTTCCTCTTCTTCTTCTTCTTCTTCTTCTTCCTTTTACTCTTCATCTTCAACTTCTTCTCAATGTTATTACTGTTCTTCTTCATCATCTTCTTCTTCTTCTTCCCCTTCTTCTCGTTCTTCCCCTTCTTCCTCTTCTTCTTCTTATTCTTATTATTTTTATTCCTCTTCTTCCTTATCATTTTCTTCTTTTTGTTCTTCATCTTCTTCTTCTTCTTGTTCTTCTTCTTCGTCTTCTTCTTCTTCCCCTTCTTCTTCTTCTTCTTCTTCTTCTTCTTTCTTCTTCTTCTTCTTCTTCTTCTTCTCCTTTTTCTTCTTCTTCTCCTTCTTCATGTTCTTGTGCTTCTTATTCTTCTTCTTCTTCTTCTTCTTCTTAGACTTCATTTTCTTCTTCTTATTCTTTTTCTTCTTGTTATTTAGAATTTCTTCTTCTTCTTCTTCTTCTTCTTCTTCATCTTCTTCTTCTTCGTCTTCTTTTCTTACTTCTTCTTCATCTTCTACTTCTTCTTCTTCTTCTTCTTATTCTTCTTCTTCTTCTTCTTCATCTTCATCATCATCATCATCATCATGTTCTTCTTCTTCTCCTTCTTCATCATCATCTTCTTCTTCTCCTTGTTCACCTTCTTCTACTTTCTTCTTCTTCTACCTCTACTTCTTCTTCTCCCTCTTCTCCTTCTTTCACTTCTTCTTCTTTTTCTTCTTCCATTTCTGCTTCTTATTCCTCTACATGTTCTTCACCTTTTTCTTCTTCATCTTCTTATTCTTCCTCATCTGCTTTTCTTCATCTTCTTTTTCCTCCTCTTCCCTCGTCCTCTTTTCCTCCTCCTCCTTCTCCTTCTTCTTCTTCCTTTTCTTCTTCTTCTTCTTTTTTACTACTTCTTCATCTCATTCTTCTTCTTCTTCTTCTTCTTCTTTGTCTTCTTCCTCTTCTACTCATTCTTCTTCACCTTC
>JAIUJO010003428.1:15000-20000 GCA_023846275.1 Vanilla planifolia | reverse complement strand
GTATTCTTTCTCTTCTTCTTCTTCTACTACTCCTGCTTCTTCCTGGTTCCTCTTCTTCTTCTTCTTCTTTTTCTTCTTCTTCTTCATCTCCTTCTTATTTTTCTAATTCATCTTCCTTTTTTCTTCTTCTTCTTCATCATCATCATCTTCTTCGCCTTCTTCCTATACTTCTTCTTCTTCTTCGTCTTCTTCTTCTTCTTCTTCTTCTTCATCTTCTTCGTCTTCTTCTTCTTCTTCTTCTTGAACTTCTTCATCTTCTTCTACTTCATTTTCTTGTTCATCTTTATCTTCTTCCTTCTCCTCTTCTACTTCTTCTTCCACTTCTTCTTCTTCTTCTTCTACTTCTTTTTCTTCAGTTTCTTCTTTTTATTTTTCCACATCTTCTTCTTCTTCCTCTTCTTCTAGTTATTATTATAATAATTATTATTATTATTATTATTATTATTATTATTATTATTATTATTATTATTATTATTATTATTATAATTATTACTATTTTTACTGTTATTACTATTATTGTTATTCTTCTTCTTCTACTACTTATTTTTCTTCTCATTATTAATATTATTATCCTTCTTCTTCCTCTTCCTCTTCTTCTTCTTCTTATACTTCTTCTTCATCTTCTTGTTGTTCTTCTTGTTTTTTCTCTTTTTCTTGTTCTTCTTCTTCTTTCTCTTCCTCTTCTTCTTCTTCTTCTTCTTTTGCATCCTCTTCCCTTTCTTCATCTTCATGTTCTCCATATTCTTGTTCTTCTTCTCCTTCATCTACTACTTCCTTTTCATCTTCTTATTTTTCTTCATCTTCATCTTCTTCTCCTTCTTCTTCTTCTTTTTCATCTTGATCTTCTTCTTCTTCATTTTCTTCTTCTTCTTCTTGCACTTCTTCTTCTTTTACTTTTTCATTATCTTCTTCCCTTACTTCTTCTTCTTCTTCTTCTTCTTCTTTTTCTTCTTCTTCCTCCTCTTTTACCTCTTTTTCTTCTACTTCTATCTTCTATTCATCTTTTTCTTCTTCTTCTTCTTCTACTTCTTCAGCTTCATCTTCTTCTACTTCTTCTTCTTCTTCATCCTCTTCATCTTCGTGTTCTTCTTCTTCATCATCTTCTAAATCTTCCTCTTCTTCTTCTTCTTCTTCAACTTCATCTCTTCCTCTTCATTATTTTCTTCTTCCCTCTCCTCTTATTCTTCTTCTTAATTTTCTTCTTTCTCTTCCTCTTCTTCTTCTTCTTCTTCTTCTAATTCCTCTTCTTCTTCCTCTAACTCCACTTCTTCTTTTTCTTCTACTTCTTCTTTTTCTTCTTCTTCTTCTTCTATTACTTCTTCATCTTCTTCTTCTTCAACATCATCTTCTTCATCTTGGTCATCCACTCCATTTTATCCTTCTTTTTCTTCCTCTTCTTCCTCGTCTTCCTATTCTTCTCCTTCTTATTTGTCTTCGTCTTCTACTACTTCTTCTTGTTCTTCATCATCATCATCTTCTTCTTCCTCTTCTTCTTCTCCTTGCTCTTCTTCTTCCACTTATTCTTCTTCTCCTTCTTCTTTTTCTCCCTCTTCTTCTTCTTCTTCTTCTTCTTCTTCTTCTACTTCTTCTTTTATTCTTCTTCTTCTACTTCTTCTTTTTCTCGTTCTTCTTCTTCTTATTTTCCTTCTTATTCTTCTTCTTCTTCTTCGTCTTCTATTTCTTCTTTCTTTTTTTCTACTTTTTCTTCTTCTTCTTCTACTTCTTCTTCTTCCTCTTCTTCTTCTTCATCTTCTTCTTTTTCCTCCACTTCTTCTTCTTCTTCTTCTTCTTCCTCATCTTCTACTACATCTTCTTATTTTCTTCTTCCTCCTCTTCTTCTTCTTCTTATTCTTCTTCCTCTTCTTCATCGTCATCTACTTCTTCTTCTTCATCATCATCATCATCTTCTTTTTCTTCTTCTTCTTCTTCTTGACCATTTCTGCTTCATCTTCTTCTTCTACTTCCTCCACTTCTTATACTTTTTGTTCGTCTGTGTCTTCTTCTTCTTTTAATTCTAGTTCTTCTTGTTCGTCTTTTTCTAATTCCTCTCCTTCTTCTTCTTCTTCTTTGTCTACTTCTTCATCATCTTTTTCTTCTTCATCATTGTCTTCTTATTTATCATCATCACCTTCTTCTTCTACTTTTGCTTCTTCTACTTTTTTTTTTTCTTCAATTTCTTCTTCTTGTTCTTCTTCTTCTTCTTCTTCTTACTCTCCTTCTTCTTCCTCCTCCTCTAATCGTTATTATTATTATTTTTCTACTTCCTCTTCTTCTTCATCTTCTTCTTCTTCTTCTTGTTCTTCTTCGTCGTCTTCTTCCTCTTCTTCTTCTTCTTCTTCTTCTTCTTCTTCTTCTTCTTCTTCTTCTTTTGCTTTTTTCTCTTTCTTCTTCATCTTTTCTACAACTTCTTCGTCTTCTCCTTCTTCTGCTTCTTGTTCTTTTTCTTCTTCCTCTTCTTCTTCGTCTTCTTCTCCTTCATCTTATTCTTATTCCCATTCTTCTTTGTCTTCCTCATATTCCTTTACTTCTTATTTTTCTTCTTCTTCTTCATCGTCATCTCCTTCTTTTTCTTCTTCTTCTTCTTCTTCTTCTTCCTCCTCTTCTTTTTCTTCTTCTTCTTCTTCCATTTTTTCTTCTTCTTCTTCCTCTTCATTTTTTTCTTCTTCTCCCTATACTGCTTCTTCACCTTCTTTTTATTCCTCTTCTTCTTCTTCTTCTTCTTCTTCTTCTTCCTCTACTTCTTCTTCTTTTTATTCTTCTCCTTCTACTTATTCTTATTCTTCTTCTTCTTCTTCTTCTTTCTTTCTTTTTTTTACTTCTTCTTCTTCTTCTTCTGCTTCTTCCTCTTCACCTTCTTCTTCTTCTTCTTTTTCCTCCACTTCTTCTTCTTTTTATTCTTCTTCTTCTTCCTCCTCCTCTTCTTCTACTTCATCTTCTTATTTGTCTTCTTCTTCCTCTTCTTATTCTTCTTCGTCATCATCATCTACTTCTTCTTCTTCATCATCATCATCATCAGCTTCTTCTTCTTCTAGTTCTTGTTCTTAACAATTTCTTCTTCATCTTCTTCTTGTTCATAATCATCATCTTCTTCTTCTACTTTTACTTCTTCTACTTCTTCTTTTTCTTCCATTTCTTCTTCTTGTGCTTCTTCTTCTTCTTCTGCTTACTCTTCTTTTTCTTCCTCCTCCTCTTATTGTTATTATAATTATTATTATTCTGCTTCCTCTTCTTCATCATCTTCATCATCATCTTCTTCTTCTTCTTCTTTGCCTTCTTCTTCCTCTTCTTCTTCTTCTTCTTCTTCTGCTTTTTTCTCTTTCTTCTTCATCTTTTTCTCCAACTTCTTCGTATTCTCCTTCTTCTTCTTCCCATTCTTCTTTGTCTCCTTCATCTTCCTTTTCTTCTTGTTATTCTTCTTCTTCTTCTTCATCGTCATCTTCTTCTTCTTCTTCTTCCTCTTCTTTTTCTTCTTTTCTTCTTCCTCCTCCTTATTCTTTGCCTTCTTCTTCTTCTTCTGCTTCATATTTTTCTTCTTCTTCTTCTTCCCTTTCTTCTTCTTCTTCTTCTTCTTCTTATTTTTCTTATTCACCTTTTTCTTTCATTTTCTCCTTCCTCTTCATCTTCATCTTCTTCTTCTTCTTCTTCATCTTTCAATACTTCTTCTTCTCCTTCTTCTTCTTCTAATTCTTCTTCATCATCTTCTTTTTCCTCATCTTTTTCTCGTTGATCTTCTTCCTCTTCATTTACATTTTCTTCTTCCACTTCTTCGTCTTATTCTTGTTGTTCTTCCTCTTCTTCTTCTTCTTCTTCCTCTTCTTTTAATTCTGATTCTTCATCTTCTTCTTGTTGTACTTCCATTTCTTCTTCTTCTTCCTCTTCTTCTTCTGCTTCTGCTTCTTCTTCTTCTTCTTCTTCTTCTTCTTTTTCTTCGTTTTCTTGCTCTTCTTCTTCTACTACATTTTCATATTCTTCTTCATCCACTTCGTCATCTTTTTCTTTTTCTTCTTCTTTTTCTTTCTATTCTTCTTCTTCTTCCTCCTCTTATTCTTATTATAATAATTATTCTGCTTCCTCTTCTTCTTCTTCATCATCTTCTTCTTCTTCTTTCTCTTCTTCTTCTTCTTCTTCGTCTTCTACTTCCTCTTCTACTTTTACTCCCTTTTCTGCTTTTTTTCTCTTTCTTCTTCATCTTTTTTTCATCATCATCATCATCAGCTTCTTCTTCTTCTTCTTCTTTGTCTTCATCTTTTCTCCTTCTTCTTCTTCTTCTTCTTCTTCTTCATCATCTTCTTTTTCTTCTTCTTCTCCTTCTAATTTGTCTTTGCTTTCTTCTTCTTCTTCTTCTTGCTCTTCTTCTTCATCATCTTCTTTTTCATCAACTTCTTCTTCTTTTTCTTCTTCTTCTTCTACTTCGTCTTCTTATTTCTCTACTTCTTCCTATTCTTCTTCTTCTTCTCCTTCTTCATCGTCATCTACATCTTCTTCTTCTTCATCATTTTCTTCTTCTTCTTCTAAACCATTTCTACTTCATCTTTCTCTTCTTCTTCCTCCACTTCTTATTCTTCTTGTTCTTCTATGTCTTCTTCTTCTTCTTCTTTTAATTCCTTTCCTTCTTCTACTGCTAGTTCTTCTTCTTATTCGTTTTCTAATTCCTCTCCTTCTTCGTCTACTTCTTCATCATTGTCTTATGGTTCATCATGATCATCTTCTTCTTCATCTTTCTCTTCTACTTCTTCGTTTTCTTCTTTTTTCTTCTTCTTCTTTTTCTTCTTCTTCTTCGTCATCATCTTCTTCTTCTTTTTCTTCTCGTTCTCCTGCTTTTTTCTCTTTCTTCTTCATCTTTTTCTCCAACTTCTTCATCTTCTCCTTCTTCTTCTTCTTCTTCTTCTTCGTCTTCTTCTCCTTCTTCTTCCTATTCTTCTTTGTCTTCTTCATCTTCTTTTTCTTCTTATTATTATTCTTCTTCTTCATCATCATCTCCTTCTTCTTCCACATCTTCT
>JAIUJO010003330.1:32500-35492 GCA_023846275.1 Vanilla planifolia | reverse complement strand
AAGAAGAGGAAGAATAAGAAGAATAGGGAGGATAAATAGAAGAAAAGGAAGAAGAAGAAGATGAGTAAGAAGAAGAAGAAGAAGAAGAAGAATAAGAAGAAGTAAGGAGGAAGAAAAAGAAGAAGAAGAAGAAGATGGTGATGATGAAGAAGAAGAACAAAATAAATAACAATAATAATAATAATAAGAAAATGAAGAAGAAGAGCAAGAGGAAGGGAAGAAGAAGAGAAAGAAGAAGAGGAGGGAGATGTTGATGAATAACAACAACAAGAAGAAGATGAAGTAGAACAAGAAGAGGAAGAATAGGAGGAAGAAGAAGTTGAAGAAGAAGAAGAAGAAGTTGATGAAGAAAAAGAGGTAAAAGTAAGAAAATGAAGATAAGAAAGAAGAAGAAGAAGATGATGAAGAGCAAGAAGAAGAAGAAGAAGAAGAATAAGATGATGATGAAGAAAATGAAGAAGAAGAAGAAGACGAGGAGCAGGACGAAGAAGAAGGAGGAGAAGAAGAAGAAGAAGAGGAACAAGAACTAGCTGAAGTTGAAGAAGAAGAAGTAAAGAAAGAAGTAAGAGGAAGTCG
Source organism: Vanilla planifolia (assembly GCA_023846275.1). Classification (NCBI taxonomy): domain Eukaryota; kingdom Viridiplantae; phylum Streptophyta; class Magnoliopsida; order Asparagales; family Orchidaceae; genus Vanilla; species Vanilla planifolia. Next base: position 34,916 of record JAIUJO010003330.1, on the reverse strand, counting down.
TAGAAGGAGAAGAAGAAGAAGAAGAGGAAGGAAGAAGAAGTAGAAGAATATTAAAAAGTACGAGAAGAAGATGATGATTATGATGATTATGAAGAAGAGGAAGAAGAAGAAGTTGATGAAGAAGAAGTAGTAAAAGAAGAAGAAGTAGAAGATGATGAAGTAAGACCAAGAAGAAGAAGAAGATGAAAAAGAAGAAGAAGAAGAAGAAAAAGAAGTAGAAGAAGAGGAAGTAGATGAAGAAGAAGAAGAGGAAGAAGTAGGAGAAGATGAGGAAGAAGAAGAAGAAGAAAAAGAAGAAGAAGAAGCAAGAGGAGGAAGAAGAAGAAGAAGAATATGAAGAAGAAGAAGAAGAAGAAGAAGAAAAGGTGGAGGAGGAGGTGGAGTAGGAAGATGATGAAGAAGAGTAATAACAAAAAGAAGAAGTTGAAGAAGTAGAAGAAGAACAAGAAAAGAAGAATAAGAGAAGTAGAAGAATTAAGGGGAACAAGAAGAAGAAGAGCTAGATGAAGAGCAAGAAGAAGAAGAATAAGAAGAAGAAGAAGAACAAGAAGAGGAAGAAGAAGAAGAAGATGATGATGAAGAGGAAGAAGAAGATGAAGAAGAAGAAGATGAACAAGAACAAGTAAGACGAAGAAGAAAAAGACGAAGATATAATAGTTGAAGAAGAAGAAGAAGAAGAAGATGACGATGATGAAGAAGAGGAAGAAGTAGAAGAAGAAGAAGAAGAAGAAGAAGAATTAAGAGAAGATAATGATGATGAAGATGAAGAAGAAGAAGAAGAAGAAGAAGTAAGATGAAGAAGAAGAAGAAGCAGAAGAAGAAGAAGAAGAAGAAGAAGAAGAAGATGAAATCGAAGAAGAAGAAAGTGAAGAAGAAGAAGAAGAAGAAGAAATCGAAGAAGAAGAAAATGAAGAAGAAGAAGAAGAAGATGAAGAAGCGAAAGAATAAGAATTAGAAGGAGAAGAAGAAGAAGAGGTTGAGGAAGAAGAAGAAGATGAAGAAGAAGAAAAAGAAAGAGAAGAAGAAGAAGGTGAAGAAGAAAAGAAGAAGAAGAAGAAGAAGAAGAAGAGAAAGAAGAAGATGAAGATTAAGAAAAATAAGAAGTAGAAGAAGAAAAGGAAGTGGAAGAAGAAGAAGAACAAGTAGTACAAGAAGAACAACAAGAATATGAATAATAATAATAATAATAATAATAAGAAGTGCTAGAAGAAGAAGAACAAGAACAGGAAGAAGAAGAATAATAAGAAGAAAGAGGAGAAAAAGAAGAAGAAGATGAGGAAGATGTAGAAGACGAAGAAGAGGAAGCAAAGAAGAAGAAGAAGAAGAAGAAGAAGAAGAAGTAAGAGGAAGAAGAAGAAGAAGAAGAAGTAGAATAATTAGTAGAAGTAGTAGGTGAAGAAAAAGAAGAAGAATAAGAAGAAGAACAAAAAGAAGAAGAAGATGATGAAGAAGAAGGGGAAAAAGAGAAAGAGGAAGAAAAGAAGAAGGAGAAGAATAAGAAGAGGAAGAAGAAGAGGAGGAGGACGAGGAGGAGGAGGAAGAGAAGAAGAAGAAGATGATGAAGGTGGAGGAGGAGGAGGAAAAAGAAGTTGAAAAAGAAGAAGAATTACGAGAAGAGGAAGAATAAGTAAGAGAAGTTAAAGAAGAGAAAGAAGAAGAAGAAGAAGAAGAAGAAGGAGATGTTAGAGGAAGAAGAGGAAGAAGAACAAGAAAAAGAAGAACAAGATGTAAGAGAAGAAGAAGAAGTAGAAGATGAGGAAGAAGACATAGAAGAAGATGAAGAAGGAGAAGAAGAAGAAGAAGAAGATGTAAGAGGAAAAAGAAGTAGAAGAAGGAGAAGAAGAAGAAAAAGAAGTGGAATAAGAAGAAGAAGAGCAAGATGAAGAAGAAGAAGTTGAAGAAGAGGAAGAAGAAGAAGAAAAAGAAGAGGAAGAAGAAGAATAAGTATAATGAGTGTAATATGAAAGTGAAGAAGAAGGTGGAGAACAAGTAGAAGAAGAAGAAGAAGAAGAAGAAGAAGATTTAGAAGAAGTAGAAGAAGAAGAAGAAGAAGAAGGAAAATAAGAAGATGAAGAAGAAGACGAAAAAGAGGAAGAGAAGGAGGAAGAAGAAGAAGAAGAAGAAGAACATGATGAAGGAGATGAAGAGGAAGAATAAGAAGAAGAGGAACAAGAACAAGAAAAAGTAGAGGAAGAAAAAGGTGAAGAACTAGAAGAAGAGGAAAAAGAAGAAGAAGAAGAAGAAGAAGAAGAAGATGAAGAAGAAGATGAAGAAGAGGAAGAAGTAAGAAACAGAAGAAGAAGATGAGGAAGAAGTAGTGGTAGTAGTAGAAGAAGAAGAAGAAGAAGGAGAACAAGAAGAGAAAGAAGAAAAAGCAGGAGACAAAGCAGAAGGTGAAGAATAAGAAGATGATGGT
>JAIUJO010003330.1:12500-17500 GCA_023846275.1 Vanilla planifolia | reverse complement strand
AATGAAGAACAAGATGAAGAAGCTGAAGAAGAATAGGAAGTAGTAGTAGAAGAAGAAGAAGAAAAAGAAGAAGAAGAAGAAGAAGAAGAAGAAGAAGAAGAAGAAGAAGAAGAAGAAGGAGAAGAAGGAGAAGGAGAAGAAGGAGAAGAAGAAAGAGAAGAAGGAGAAGAAGAAGAAGAAGGAGAAGAAGTAGAAGAAGAAGAAGAAGAAGAAGAAGGAGAAGAAGGCGATGAAGAAGAAGAAGAAGAAGGAGAAAAGGAAGAATAAGAAAAAGAAGAAGAAGAAGGAGAAGAAGTTGAAGAAGAGGAAGAAGAAGTAAAAGAAGAATAAGAATAAGAAGAAGAAGAAGAAAATGAAGTTGTAACAGAAAAAGAAGAAGAAGTAGATGATGAAGAAAAAGATGAAGAAGAAAAGAAAGAGGAAGAAGAAGAAGAAGAATAACTATAATAATAATAATAATAATAAGAATAACAATAATATTAATAGTTATAAGGAAAAGAAGAGGGAGAAGAAGAAAAAGAAGAGGAAGATGAAGTAGAATAAGTGAAGAAGAAGAAGAAGAAGATGAAGAAGAAATAGTAGTAGTAGGAGGAGGAGAAGAAGAAGACGAAGAAGAACAAAAAGATAAAGAGGAAGAACAACAAGAGGAAAAAGAAGACAAAAAGAAGAGGATGATGATGAAGAAAAAGAGGAAGAAGTAGAACAAGAAGAAGAAGGAGAAGAAGAAGAAAAAGAAGAAAATGAAGAAGAAGTGGAAAAAGAAGAAGATGCAGAAGAAGAATGAGAAGAAGAAGAAGATGATGATGATGATGAAGAAGAAGAAGAAAAGAAGAGGAGAAAGAAGAAGAAGATAAGGAAGAAGAAGAAGCAGTAGAAGAAGATGCAAAAGGAAAGGAACAAGAAGAATTCGAAGAAGAAGATGAAGAAGAACAAGAAAAAGGGAAAGAAGAAGAAGAAGATGAAGATGAAGAATAAGAGGAAGAAGAAGAAGAAGAAGGAAAAGAAGAAGAAGAGGAAGATGAAGAAGAAGAAGAAGAAGAAGAAGAAGAAGAAGAAGAGGAAGAAGAAGAAGAAGAAGAAGAAAAATATGAAGAAGAAGTAGACGAAAAAGAAGAAGAGGGGAAGAAGAAGTAGAAGAAGAAGAAGAAGAAGAAGAAGAAGAGGAAGAAGAGGAAGAGGAAAAAGAAGAAGAAGGAGCATAAGAAGACAGTGAAGAAGAAGGAGAAGTAGAAGTAGAATTAGAAGGAGAATAAGAATAAGAATAAGAAGAAGAAGAAGAATAATAAGAAGAAGCTGAAGAAGAAGAAGAAGAAGAAGAAAAATAAAAAATAGAAGTAGAAGTAGTTGTAGTACAAGAGGGAGAAGAAGAATAATTAGAAGAAGACGAAGTCAAAGAACATGAAGAAGAAGAAGTAGAAAAAGTTGAAGAAGAAGAAGAAGAAAATGCAGATGATGATGAAAAACAAGATGCAGTAGTAGTAGTAGTAGTAGAAAAAGAAGAGGAAGAAGAAGTAGATAAAGAAGAAAACGACGAACAAAAAGATGATGAAGAAGAAGAAGTGGAAGAAGAAAATGAAGAAGAAGAAGAAGAAGTTGAAGAAGAAGATGAAGATGAAGATAGAAGAAGAAGAAGAAGAAGAAAAAGAGAAAGAAAAAGAAGGAAAAGAAAAGGGAGAAGTAGAAGAAGAAGAAGAAGAAGAAGAAGAAGAAATGAAAAAGAAGAAGAAGAAATGAAAAAGAAGAAGAAGAAGATAACAAAGGAAAAAAACAAGGAGAAGGTGAAAAGTAGAAGAGGAAAAAGAAGAAGAAGATGATCTAGAAGAGGAAGAAGAAGAAGAAGTAGGAGGAGAAGAAGAAGTAGATGAAAAGGAAAAAGAAGAATAAGAATTAGAAGAAGAAAAAAGTATAAGAAGAAGACAAAGATGGAGAAGAAGTAAAAGGAGGAGGAAGAAGTAGTAGAAGTAGAAGTTGAAGAAGAAGAAGAAGAAGAAGAAGAAGAATAAGTTGCAGGAGAAAAAGAAGGTGAAGAAGAAGAAGAAGAAGAAGAAGAAGTAGATTATTATGATGGTGATGATGATGATTGTGATGAAGAAGTAGTAGTAGTTGTAGAAGAAGAACAAGTAGAAGTAAAAGAAGAAGAAGAAGAATTAGAAGAAGATAAGAAAGAAGAAAATTATGATGATGAAGAAGAAGAAGAACAAGAAGAGGAAGAAGAAGAAGAAGAAGAAGAAGAAGAAGAAATGGAAGAAGAAGAAGAAGAAGAACATGTAAGGGAAGAAGAAGAAGAAGAAAAAGAAGAAAAAGAAGAAGAAGAATAATAAGATGAGGAAGAGAACGAAATAAGCATAAGAAGAAGAAGAAGTACATAAGGAAGAAGTAAAAGAAACAAAAGAAGAGGAGGAAGAAGAAGAAGAAGAAGAAGATGCAGAAGAAGAAGAAGAAGAAAATTTAGAAGAAGAAGAAGAAGTTGAAGAGAAGGAGCAAGAAGAAGAAGATGAAGAAGGAGAAGGTTAAAAAGAAGAAGTAGAAGAAGTAGAAGAAGAAGGAAAAGAAGAAGAAGAAGAATTAGTAAAAAGAAAAAGAAGAAGAATAAGAAGAAGAAGAAGAAGATGAGGGAGAAGAAGAATAAGAACAATAACAAGAAGAAGAAGAAGAAGAAAAAATAATAATAAGAAGAAGTAGAAGAAGAAAAAGAAGAAGAAGAAGGTGATGATGATGAGGATGAAGAAGGAGAAGAAGTGTAAGAAGTGGAATTAAAAGAAGAAGAAGAAGAGGAAGAAAGTAAATGGACAAGAAGAAGGAGAAGAACGAAGAAAAGAATGAGATGGAGAAGAAACAGGACAAGAAGAAGACAAAGAAGAAAAAGAAGAAGAAGATGAGGAAGAAGAATTAGAAGAACTAGAAGAAGGAGAAGAAGAAGAAGAAGAAGAAGTTGAAGGAAAAGAAGATGAAGAAGAAGAAGAATAATAAGAAGAATAAGAAGAAGAAGAGATTAAGAAGAAGAAGAAGATGAAGAAATAAAAGAAAAAGAAGGGAGAAGAAGAAGAAAAGAAGAAGAAGAAGAAAAAGAAGAAAAAGATGAATTACAGAAAGAAGATGAGGAAGTCGAGCTAGAAGAAGAAAGTGAAGAAGTGGAAGAAGAAGAAGAAGAAGTTGTTGTAGAAGAAGAAGAAGAAGAAGAAATAGGATGAGAAGAAGAGAAAGAAGAAGTAGGAGAAGAAGAATAAATTGATGAAGAATAAGAAAATGAAGAAGAAGAAGAAGAAACAAAAGAATAAAAAGATGGAGAAAAAGAAGGAGAAGAAGGAGAAGAAGAAGACGAAGAAGAAGAAAGAGATGAAGAAGAAGAGGAAGAAGAAGAAGCAAAAGAAAAAAGAAGATGAAGCTAAAGAAGGAGAAGGACAAAGAAGTAGCTGAAAAGAAGAAGAAGAAGAAGAGGAAAAAGAAGAAGAATTAGGAGAAGAAGAAGAGGAAGAAGAAGGAGAAGAAGAAGAAGAAGAAGAAGAAGAATAAGAAGCAAGAGGAAGAAAAAGATGATTAAGAAGATGAAGAAGAAGAAGAAGAAGAAGATGAAGAAAAAGAAGAAGAAGTCAAAGAAGAAGAAGAAGAAAAAGAAGTTGAAGAAGAAGAAGAAGAAGAAGAAGAAGAAGAGGAACAAGATGTATAAGAGGAAGAAGTAGGAGAAGAAGGAGACGAAAAAGAAGATGATGATGAAGAAGAAGAAGAACTAGAAGATGATGAAAATGAAGAAGAAAAAAACAAGAGAAGAAGAAGAAGAAGATGATGATGAGAAGGAAAAAGTAGAAGATGTTGAAGAAGAATAAGAAGAAGTAGTAGAAGAAGAAGAAGATGATGATGATGATGATGAAAAAGAATAGAACGAAGAAGAAGAAGAAAGAGGAGAAGTAGGAGGAGAAGAAGAAGAGGAAGCAGAAGAAGAAGAAGAAGATGTTGAAGAAGAAGATGGAGAAGAAGTAACTGAAGAAGAAGAAGAAAAGAAGAAGAAGAATTAGGAGAAGAATAAGTAGAACAAGAAGAAGGGGAAGACAAAGAAGAAGAAGAAGTAGAAGAATGAGAACAAGAAGAAGTAGAACAAGAAGAAGGAGGAGAAGAAAAAGAATTAGGAGAAGAGGAAGAAGGTGAAGAAGAAGGAGAAGAAGAACAAGAAGAAGAAGAAAACGAAGAATAAGAAGAAGAAGAAGTAGTAAGACGTAAAGAAGAATATGAAGGAGAAGAAGAAGAATAGGAAGAAGTTGTAGAAAAAGATGTAGGAGAAGAAGTAGAAAATAAGATAAAAAGAAGATGAATAACAAGATGATGAAGAAGAAGAAGTAAGGGCAGGAAGAAGAAGAAGTAGCAGAACAAGTAGAAGAAGAAGAAGAAGGAGCAGAAGAAGAAGAAAAAAAAAGCTGAAGAAGAAGAAGAGGAAAAAGAAGATGAAGAAGAAGAATAAGTTGAAGAAGAAGAACAGGGGATGAGGAAGAAGAAGAAGAAGAAGAAGAAGAAGAAGATAAAGATGAAGAAGAAAAAGATGATTAAGAAAAAGAAGAAGTAAAAGGAAGAAAAAGAAGTAAAAGAAGAAAGAAGTAGAAGAAGATGATAAAGAAGAATAAGTGCAAGAAGACAAAGTAGGAGAAGAAGAAGAAAAAAAAGAAGAAGAAGGTGAAGAAGATGAAGAAGAAGAACTAGAAGATCAAGAAGTAGAAGAAGAAGAAGAAGAAGTAGTAGTAGTAGAAGAAGAATTAGAAGAAGTAGAAGAAGAAGAAGAAGAAGAAGAAGAGGAAGAAGAGGAACAAAAAGAAGAAGAGAGTAAGAAGAAGAAGAAGTAGAAGAATAAGAAGAAGAAAAAGAAGAAGTTGTAGAAGAAGATGAAGTACAAGACCATGGAAAGTAGAAAAAGAAAATATAGAAGAAGAAGAAGAAGAAGAAGAAGAAGAGGAAGGACAGGAAGGATAAGAAAAAGGAGAAGCAGTGGTAGAAGAAGAAGAATAAGTAACGGA
>JAIUJO010003330.1:0-7500 GCA_023846275.1 Vanilla planifolia | reverse complement strand
TGAGGAAGAAGAAGAAGAAAAAGAAGAAGAAGAATAAAAGGAAGTTGAAGGGGGAGGAAGAAGAAGAAGAAGATGAAAAAGAAGAACAAGAAGAAAAGAAGTAAGAGGAAGAATAAGAAATAATAGAAGAAGAAGAAGAAGAAAAATAAGAAGAAAATGAAGAAGAAGAAGAAGAAAGGAAGAAGAAAAAGAAGTAGAAGAAGAAGAGAAAGAAGAAGAATAAGATGAAGAGAAAGAGAAGAAGAACAAGAAAAAGTAGAAGGAAAAGTATAACAAGAAAAATAAGAAGACGAGCATGAAGAAGAGAAGAAGAAGAATAAGAAAAAAGGAGAAGAAGAAGAAGGAAGAAGAAGGAGAAGATGAAGATGAGGAAGAGGTAGAAGAAGAAGAGAAGAAAGAAGAAGAAGAAGAAGAAGATTAAGAAGAAGAGGGAAAGGAGGAAGAAGAAGAGGAGGAAGAAGTAGATGATGAGGAAGAAGAAGAGGAAGAAAAAGAAGAAGAAGAAACACAAGAACAAGAAAAAGATGAAGAAGGACAAGTGGAAGAACAAGAAGAAGAAGGAGGAGGAGAAGAAGTCAGAGGAAAAAGGAAAAGAAGTACAAGATGAAGTAGTAGAAGAAGAAGAAGTGGAAGAAGAAGAATAGACGAACAAGAAAGACGAAAAAGAAGATGATGAGGAAGAAGAAGAAGAGAAGAAGCGAGAGGAAGAGGAAGAAGTAGTAGAAGAAGTAAAGGAAGAAAAAGAGGAAGAAGAAGGCGAAGAAGATGATGTTGAGGAAGAAGAAAAAAAAGGAAAAATGAACAAGAAGAAGAGAAAGAAGATGAAAATGAAGAAGAAAAAGAAGAACAAGAGGAATCAAAAGTAGAAGAATAAGAATAAGAAGGAGAAGAAGAGAAGAAGAAGAAGTAGAAGATGAAAAATAGGAGGAGAAGAAGAAGAATATGAAGAAGAAGAAGATGAAGAGGAATAAGAAGAAGAAGATGAAGAAGAAGAAGAGGATAAAAAAGAAGAAGAAGAAGAAGAAGAAGAAGAAGAAGAAAATTAAGATGCAGGAGTAGAAGAAGGAGAAGAAGAAGAAGAAAAAGAGGAGAGAAGGAGGAGAGAAGAAGAAGAAGAAGAAAAAGAAGAAGGAGAAGAGAAAGATGTTGAAAAATAAGAAAAAGAAGAAGAAGAAGAAGGATAAAAAGAAGAAGAAGAAGTAATAGAAGAAGAAGAAGAAGAAGAAGAAGAAAGAGAAAAAGAAGGGGAAGAAGAAGAAGAATAATTAGAAGAAAAAGAAGTAGTAGAAGAAGAAGATAAAGAAGATGAAGAGAAAAAAGAACAAGTGAGGGGCAGAAGAAGAAGAGGAAGAAGAACAAGAAGAAGAAGAAGAAGAAGAAGAAGAAGAAGAATAAGAAGTAGTAGTAGAAGAAGAAAAAGAAGATGGAGGAGGAGTAACAGAAAGAAAAATAAGTAGTAGAAGAAGAAGGTATAAAAAGAAGCAGAAAAAGAAGAGAAGATGAAGAAGGTGAAGAAGAAGAAGAAAAAGTAGAAGTAGAAGTAGAAGAAGAAGAAGAAGGAGAAAAAGAAGAAAGTATGAGAAGGTAATAACAATAAGAAGAAGAAGAAAAACTATAAGAAGATAAAGAAAAAGAAGAAGAAGCAGAAAAAAATGATGGTGATGAGGAAGAAAAAAAGATGATGAAGGAGAGGATGAGGAAGAAGAAGAAGAAGAAGAAGAAGAAGAACAAGAACAAGAAGAGCAGGTGGAAGAGGAAGCAAAAAAAGAAGTTGAAGAGGAATAAGAAGAAGAAGAAGAAGAAGAAGAGGAGGAGGAAGAAGCATAAGAGGAATAATAATAATAATAAGAAGAAGAAAAGGAAGAAGAAGAGGATGAAAAAGAAGCAGAAGAAGAAGAAGAAGAAGAAGAAGAAGAGGGAAGAAGAAGGAGAAGAAGAAGGGAAGAAGAAGAAGAGTAAGAGAAGAAGAAGAAGTAAGAGGAAGAAGATGAAGAAGAGGAAGATAAAGTACAGAGAAGAAGTAGAAGTAAGAGGAAGAAGAAAAAGAAGACAAAGAAGAAGTGCAAGAAGAAGAAGATGAAGAAAAAGAAGTAGAAGAAGAGGAAGAAGAAGAAGAAGATGTCGAAGAAGAAGAAGAAGAAGTAGGAGAAGAAGTAGTGGAAGAAGAAGAAGAAGAAAGATGAAGAAGAAGATGTTGACGAGGAGGAAGAAGAAGAAGAAGAAGCAAAAGGAAGAAGAAGAAGTAGTAGAAGAAGAAAAAGTTGAAGAAGTAGAAAAAGATGAAGAAGAATAAGAAGATGTTGTTGAGGAAGAAGAAGAAGAAAAAGAAGAAGAACAAGAAAAAGTAGAGGGGGGAGGAAGAAGAAGAAGAAGATGAAAAAGAAGAACAAGAAGAAAAAGAAGTAAGAGGAAGAATAAGAAATAATAGAAGAAGAAGAAGAAGAAAAATAAGAAGAAAAAGAAGAAGAAGAAGAAGAATGGAAGAAGAAAAAGAAGTAGAAGAAGAAGAGAAAGAAGAAGAATAAGATGAAGAGGAAGAGGAAGAAGAAGAAGAACAAGTAGAAGGAAAGTAAAATAAGAAAAATAAGAAGAAGAGCATGAAGAAGAAGAAGAAGAATAAGAAAAAGGAGAAGAAGAAGAAGAAGGAGAAGATGATGATGAGGAAGAGGTAGAAGAAGAAGAGGAAGAAAGAAGAAGAAGAAGAAGAGACGAAGGAAGAAGAAGATGATGAGGAAGAAGAAGAGGAAGAAAAAGAATAAGTAGAAGAACAAGTGGAAGAACAAGAAGAAGGAAGAAGGAGCAGGAGAAGTCAGAGGAAAAAGGAAAAGAAGTACAAGATGAATAAGTAGAAGAAGAAGAAGTGGAAGAAGAAGAAGAGACGAATAAGAAAGACGAAGAAGAAGATGAGGAGGAAGAAGAAGAAGAAGAAGAAGAAGCGAGAGGAAGAGGAAGAAGTAGTAGAAGAAGGAAAAGAAGAAAAAGAGGAAGAAGAAGAAGAAGATGATGATGTTGAGGAAGAAGAACTTGAGGAAGAAGAACAAAAAGGAAAAATGAATAAGAAGAAGAGAAAGAAGATAAAAATGAAGAAGAAAAAGAAGAACAAGAAGAACAAGAAGAACAAGAGGAATCAAAAGTAGAAGAAGAAGAACAAGAAGGAGAAGAAGAGGAAGAAGAAGTAGAAGATGAAAAACAGTAGGAGAAGAAGAAGAATATGAAGAAGAAGAAGAAGAAGATGAAGAGGAATAAGAAGAACAAGATAGAGAAGAAGAAGATGAAGAAGAACAAGAGGACAAGGAAGAAGAAGATGAAGAAGAAGAAGAAGAAGAAGAAGAAAATGAAGAAGCAGGAGTAGAAGAAGGAGAAGAAGAAGAAGAGGACAAGGAAGAAGAAGACGAAGAAGAAGAAGAAGAAGAAGAAAATGAAGAAGCAGGAGTAGAAGAAGGAGAAGAAGAAGAAGAAAAAGAGGAGAGGAGGAAGAAGAAGAAGAAGAAGAAGAAGGAGAAGAGAAAGATGTTGAAAAAGAAGAAAAAGAAGAAGAAGAAGAAGAAGTAGAAGAAGAAGAAGAAGAAGAAGAAGAAGAAGAAAGAGAAAAAGAAGGGGAAGAAGAAGAAGAATAATCAGAAGAAAAAGAAGTAGTAGAAGAAGAAGAGAAAGAAGAACAAGTGAGGGGCAAAAGAAGAAGAGGAAGAACAAGAACAAGAAGAAGAAGAAGAAGAAGAAGAAGAAGAATAAGAAGTAGTAGTAGAAGAAGAAGAAGAAGATGGAGGAGTAATAGAAAGAAAAAAAAGTAGTAGAAGAAGAAGGTATAAAAAGAAGCAGAAAAAGAAGAGAAGATGAAGAAGGCGAAGAAGAAGAAGAAGAAGAAGTAGAAGTAGAAGTAGAAGAAGAAGAAGAAGAAGGAAGTATAAGAAGGTAATAACAATAAGAAGAAGAAGAAAAACAAGAAGAAGATAAAGAAAAAGAAGAAGAAGCAGAAAAAAATGATAATGATGAGGAAGAAAAAAAGATGATGAAGGAGAGGATGAGGAGGAAGAAGAAGAAGAAGAAGAAAAACAAGAAGAGCAGGTGGAAGAGGAAGCAGAAAAAGAAGTTTAAGAAGAATAAGAAGAAGAGGAGGAGGAAGAAGAAGCATAAGAGGAATAATAATAATAAGAAGAAGAAAAGAAAGAAGAAGAGACGAAGAAGAAGCAGAAGATGAAGAAGAAGAAGAAGAAGAAGAGGAAGAAGAAGGAGAAGAAGAAGGGGAAGAAGAAGAAGAGTAAGAGAAGAAGAAGAAGTAAGAGGAAGAAGATTAAGATAAAGTAAAGAGAAGAAGTAGAAGTAAGAGGAAGAAGAAAAAGAAGAGGAAGAAGAAGTGCAAGAAGAAGAAGATGAAGAAAAAGAAGTACAAGAAGAGGAAGAAGAAGAACTTGAAGAAGAAGAAGATGACAAAGAAGAAGAAGAAGAAGTAGGAGAAGATGATGAAGAAGGAGAAGAAGTTGAAGAAGAAAAGAAGAAGAAGAAGAAGAAGAAAAAGAATAATAAGAAGAAGAAAAAGAAGAAGAAGAAGAAGAGGAAGAAGAAGAAGAAGAAGAAGTAGTAATAGTAGAAGAAGTAGACGAATAAGACAATGAAGAAGGTCAAGAAGAAGAAGAGAAGAGGAAGAAGAAGAAGAAGAATAAGAAGTAGAGAAGATGAAGAAGAAAAAGATGATGAAAAAAAGAAGAAGTAAGAGGAAGAAGAAGTAGTAGAAGAAGAAGAAGAAGAAAATGAAGAAAATGAAGAAGTTGAAGAAGAATAAGAAAAAGAAGAAGGAGAATAAGGAGCGGAGGAAGAAGAAGAAAAAGAAGAAGAAGAAGATGATGATGAGGAAGAAGAAGAGGAAGAAGAAGAGGAAGAAGAAGAAAAAGAGAGAGAAAAGAGCAAGAATTTGAAGAGGAGGAAGAAGAAGAAGAAGAAGAAGGAGAAAGATGAAGAAGAAGATGTTGACGAGGAGGAAGAAGAAGAAGAAGAAGCAAAAGGAAGAAGAAGAAGATGATGAAAAAGAAGAACAAGAAGAAAAAGAAGTAAGAGGAAGAATAAGAAATAATAGAAGAAGAAGAAGAAGAAAAATAAGAAGAAAATGAAGAAGAAGAAGAAGAAAGGAAGAAGAAAAAGAAGTAGAAGAAGAAGAGAAAGAAGAAGAATAAGATGAAGAGAAAGAGGAAGAAGAACAAGAAAAAGTAGAAGGAAAAGTAAAACAAGAAAAATAAGAAGACGAGCATGAAGAAGAAGAAGAAGAAGAATAAGAAAAAGGAGAAGAAGAAGAAGAAGAAGAAGGAGAAGATGATGATGAGGAAGAGGTAGAAGAAGAAGAGGAAGAAAAGAAGAAGAAGAAGAAGAAGATTAAGAAGAAGAGGGAAAGGAGGAAGAAGAAGAGGAGGAGGAAGAAGTAGATGATGAGGAAGAAGAAGAGGAAGAAAAAGAAGAAGAAGAAACACAAGAACAAGAAAAAGATGAAGAAGGACAAGTGGAAGAACAAGAAGAAGAAGGAGGAGGAGAAGAAGTCAGAGGAAAAAGGAAAAGAAGTACAAGATGAAGTAGTAGAAGAAGAAGAAGTGGAAGAAGAAGAATAGACGAACAAGAAAGACGAAAAAGAAGATGATGAGGAAGAAGAAGAAGAAGAAGAAGCGAGAGGAAGAGGAAGAAGTAGTAGAAGAAGTAAAGGAAGAAAAAGAGGAAGAAGAAGGCGAAGAAGATGATGTTGAGGAAGAAGAAAAAAAAGGAAAAATGAACAAGAAGAAGAGAAAGAAGATGAAAATGAAGAAGAAAAAGAAGAACAAGAGGAATCAAAAGTAGAAGAATAAGAATAAGAAGGAGAAGAAGAGGAAGAAGAAGTAGAAGATGAAAAATAGGAGGAGAAGAAGAAGAATATGAAGAAGAAGAAGATGAAGAGGAATAAGAAGAAGAAGATGAAGAAGAAGAAGAGGATAAAAAAGAAGAAGAAGAAGAAGAAGAAGAAGAAGAAGAAAATTAAGATGCAGGAGTAGAAGAAGGAGAAGAAGAAGAAGAAAAAGAGGAGAGAAGGAGGAGGAAGAAGAAGAAGAAGAAAAAGAAGAAGGAGAAGAGAAAGATGTTGAAAAAAAAGAAAAAGAAGAAGAAGAAGAAGGATAAAAAGAAGAAGAAGAAGTAATAGAAGAAGAAGAAGAAGAAGAAGAAGAAAGAGAAAAAGAAGGGGAAGAAGAAGAAGAATAATTAGAAGAAAAAGAAGTAGTAGAAGAAGAAGATAAAGAAGATGAAGAGAAAAAAGAACAAGTGAGGGGCAGAAGAAGAAGAGGAAGAAGAACAAGAAGAAGAAGAAGAAGAAGAAGAAGAAGAAGAATAAGAAGTAGTAGTAGAAGAAGAAAAAGAAGATGGAGGAGGAGTAACAGAAAGAAAAATAAGTAGTAGAAGAAGAAGGTATAAAAAGAAGCAGAAAAAGAAGAGAAGATGAAGAAGGTGAAGAAGAAGAAGAAAAAGTAGAAGTAGAAGTAGAAGAAGAAGAAGAAGGAGAAAAAGAAGAAAGTATGAGAAGGTAATAACAATAAGAAGAAGAAGAAAAACTATAAGAAGATAAAGAAAAAGAAGAAGAAGCAGAAAAAAATGATGGTGATGAGGAAGAAAAAAAGATGATGAAGGAGAGGATGAGGAAGAAGAAGAAGAAGAAGAAGAAGAAGAACAAGAACAAGAAGAGCAGGTGGAAGAGGAAGCAAAAAAAGAAGTTGAAGAGGAATAAGAAGAAGAAGAAGAAGAAGAAGAGGAGGAGGAAGAAGCATAAGAGGAATAATAATAATAATAAGAAGAAGAAAAGGAAGAAGAAGAGGATGAAAAAGAAGCAGAAGAAGAAGAAGAAGAAGAAGAAGAAGAGGAAGAAGAAGGAGAAGAAGAAGGGGAAGAAGAAGAAGAGTAAGAGAAGAAGAAGAAGTAAGAGGAAGAAGATGAAGAAGAGGAAGATAAAGTACAGAGAAGAAGTAGAAGTAAGAGGAAGAAGAAAAAGAAGACAAAGAAGAAGTGCAAGAAGAAGAAGATGAAGAAAAAGAAGTAGAAGAAGAGGAAGAAGAAGAAGAAGATGTCGAAGAAGAAGAAGAAGAAGTAGGAGAAGAAGTAGTGGAAGAAGAAGAAGAAGAAAGATGAAGAAGAAGATGTTGACGAGGAGGAAGAAGAAGAAGAAGAAGCAAAAGGAAGAAGAAGAAGTAGTAGAAGAAGAAAAAGTTGAAGAAGTAGAAAAAGATGAAGAAGAATAAGAAGATGTTGTTGAGGAAGAAGAAGAAGAAAAAGAAGAAGAACAAGAAAAAGTAGAGGGGGGAGGAAGAAGAAGAAGAAGATGAAAAAGAAGAACAAGAAGAAAAAGAAGTAAGAGGAAGAATAAGAAATAATAGAAGAAGAAGAAGAAGAAAAATAAGAAGAAAAAGAAGAAGAAGAAGAAGAATGGAAGAAGAAAAAGAAGTAGAAGAAGAAGAGAAAGAAGAAGAATAAGATGAAGAGGAAGAGGAAGAAGAAGAA
>JAIUJO010003777.1:0-22500 GCA_023846275.1 Vanilla planifolia | reverse complement strand
GTTTCATTTCTATTTGTTTTGTGAGTTCAAAATATTATAATCGATTTCCTTAGTATCACAAAATACAACTTTTCTTTATAATTTGTCTTAATTTTTGAAATGTTTTGCTATGATTTTATTATATTGCTATTTAACAGTAAATATCCTCTCATGTGACATTTATATCCACTCGATTTGGTTATATTATGTTAATTCAAGTTATATTATATGAACTCTAATATATTTTTACTTAATAATAAAATGATAATTAATTGATATTTACTCTTAGTTTTTTGCTTATTCATAGTAATTTCAAGCTAGTCAAATCAAGATGAAACTAACGTGGTTAGACTGATCTCAACAAGCTTTATCCAATTAATTATTATTTTTTTATTTTAAATATTTTATTTTATAAGATGTTGACACTCTTTAATGACAATTATATTTGTAACTAATTTAAAAAATCAAGATTCATAAAACTAATCTCTCTTTTATCTTGGAATGTAGTTTTCTCATAAAAGTTATCTCATTTTTTTAATCTTTTTTTCATTTCATGATATTACATTGAAGACAAAATTCTCCTCTTGTGTGGCATTTACATCGCTTAGATTTTGTTATACAATATTGTTTAATTTTTCATAATTCAACTTTAATAAATACTTATTATTATTTTTTAAAAATATTGTTATTTATGTTTTTTTTTACTTTTGTAATTAAATATAATTTTGAACTAGGTCCTAGGAGCTCTAACTAATTAAATTTTTTTTTATATTTGTAGATATTTTCTTCTCTATGGTTTAGTACTATTTATGAGACACTTTGAATCATACTTGATTTAAAAAATAAAGGATGTTTTACTCAATCTCCTTAGATATATTCAGAAGCAAATTTCCCACATAATTTATCTTGTTGTATTCAAATGTTTTCTTTGTATTATGTTATATAACAATTTAACTATGTTTTCTACCTTATCACTATTACATTATGTTTACTTTATTATATTACATTACATCAATTTATCTTATTTTAAGTTTAATAATAATTTAATTATTATTAAAATAATAATTTAATATTTTTAATGTCTGTTTACTTTTGGAAATTTATAGAAATTTCAAACATGTTCTAATTATGATATAGCAAATGTCATTAAACACCTCCTAGCATTCATTATCCAACTCAATAATCAATTTTATAGGGTTTATTTTTTACTTGGATATATCCCCATTGTACTTCATTAACTATTAAGAAAAAGGTGTAATATTGGAAATGTTAGAATGTAACTTTCTTTTAAAAAAATGCGATAAATTTGGTTATATAGAAGCATAACCAATAAGTAGAGCTTCAATGTAATATAATCATTAAATTTGAAAATGAAGTATAATTGAGAATTTCTTCCAAACCTTGCAAAATAAAAAATTTATAATTATACAAAGAATTTTAATTGGATAAGGCATATTGAGATATTAAATCAAGCAAGAGTCTAAATGACTTGTAAAGCTTTCATAATCAATATAAAATAAAATATTTAGAATTATAATTAAGACTAGCTCAACAATGTTTGCTTTATCTCGATTAGACATCACTCAGAATTAATACAAATTATTAAATTAAATAATCATACATAATAATAAATTATTATTATAGTTTTAATAACATATATATTAAAGATGAAATGAGATATATTGAAGCAATTTAATATATTAAAAAAATCGATGTATTGGTTATATGAGAAATGGTTACATAGTAATGTAGCTAAATCAAAGAAAAAAATATAATGTAATTTGCCAAATTGTACAATTACATTTCATTGCTAGATACCATGGAGATCGAGCCAGGCACGAGTCAAATTTCTCATAAAAGGTGCAAAAATCATTGAAAATAAAATATCAAAAAAACATAAAAAATAAATATTTATTTGGATGTTGCTAGTCAAGATGTCTCCAATAATACTTGTTTTATCTAGATTGGACCTCAATTGGAAATATTAAAAATTATCAAACTAAATAAGAATAAATAAAGGAAAACTATTATTTTAAAATTAAATAAACATATATTGAAGCTAAAACAAGATAAATTGAACAATATAACAAAGAGAAATAAAAGTGATATAATGGTCACATGATATTTAAAGTAACATAATAATATGACCAAATGAAAGTAAAACATTTGAATAAATACAAAATTATATTAGAAAAGTAGCATTCTAAGGTACAAAAGAGATATAAAGTAGCACCCTCAATAGTTAAATTATGTATGAATCAAAACTAATATTTAGAACATTAAAAATGAATGCTTAATTGGATATGCTCATCAAGTCGAATCCAATGATAATTGTTTTGTCTAGATGAGACCTCATTTATAATTTCTATGATTTACTAAAATTAATATGCATATGTAAAATTAAATTATTATTTTAGTATCTTGTAAATATATATTAAAGCTTAAATGAGACAAATTGAAGCAATATCATATATCGAAATGAATGTGATGTAAAGCTAACAAAAAGGGAGAATTAAAGTTTCATAGTAATACATAGAAGTCAAAGTAAGAATTTTGAAGAAAAGAGATAAATTGTACAAAATATTTTCATCTAAAGAAACTAAGAAGAAGAACTATATCATCTTCGATCATCAAATCATAATTGAATCGAAATGTCTCATATGAATTGATAAAATCATGCAAAATAAATTATTAAAATAATAAAAAATTAATAAATTAAAATAAAGTAGTATAACAAAATTAAAATGATGAAAACCTCACTCTAGAGGAGATTTAGAGTTAAATAGCAATATAACTAAATTAAATCCAAAAATTGGAAGAATGTGAGATATATTATATTTGAAACTTGAATTCCAAAATATTGAGGAGAACTAGTAACTTTGCCAACCATCAAATCAAGAATGAATCAAAATTACTCATAAAGAGTGCCAAAAAACAAGAAAATAATATATTTAAAAGTTTTAAGATATTTTTTTAATTATAAAGAACTTATCTTGATGAGTCTAACAGTGTTTATTTTGTTTGAATCAAACAACAATAGGAATTACTACTTATTGTCAAATAAAATAAACATGAATTAATAATAATATATAATTTCATTATTAAGTAATTGTATAGAAAGTTTCTTAGATGATATAAGTTGAAGCAAGATAATATAACAAAATTAAGGTGATGTAAAGGTTTCATAAGAGGAGAATTATAGTTTCCATAGAATATAACAGAAAGAAAGAAAAATGTTTTTAGAAAAATGATTAATATAAAGTTAAATTATATTCTAAGATATATTAGAGATTGAGCATAATATTCTCTATTGTAAATTGAAGTAGGAATAAAAAAGGCGGAAAAAGTGTGAAAACAATAGAAGAAAAAGTTTCTTAAAATATAAAAGCTAAATTTTTAATTAGATTGAAGTCATTAAGAAGAGTCAAATGAATTTTTTTTTGAAGTGATACAGAGGTAACCTAAGAGAATATCTAAAGTTATATAGTACATTGTTTTTTCTTGATCACACTTCATTTGTCATACTAAAATTACAAAATAAAATAAGCACAAATAGTAATAAATTATTTTTTGACCTTAAGTAAATCTATATTACATCTAAAATGTGATGAATAAAAGCAATGTAATAAACCAAATCAAGTTAATGTAATAGTCAAATGAAAGGGCATATAGAGTTAAATTTTAAATAGTCAAATGAAAGGGCACAAATAGTCATGTTATAGTTGAACCTATAAAAGCTAATAGGTTGGAGGTAAACAGTTGGGAAAAATCTCAAGTTGTAACTATTTCATTATTAGGGTTTTTCTTAGCAATGGTTGCAAGTGATGATAACTTCTAGTTTGAGTGGAACAACAAAAAAATTTAGTGTACAATTTCAACTTTTTTTTTTATTTTTTTTATTCATAAAAATTATAAATTAATATATTTATAAATTAATATTTTTATAAAAAATAAAGTTATTTTATGAATAATATACAAAAATAAGTAACATTTTAAAATTACCAAAAATAATTGAAAACTCACAATTCAGCTTCCTCTTATGTGAATCACACACTCATTTTCACTTTAGTTGCATGAGTGTGAGTTCCCTACAAATATTGGGACAAATCATTATGGTGATCCTTTATTTATATATGTAAATTAATTATGTTATCAATTCTAATTGTTTGCATTTTTCTTTATTAATGTCAATTACAATATTATCATTTTACTTTATTATTGAACAACTTCATTTTGTTATTGTAATTATTTTATTTCAGTTTTTCAAAATGACTTCATCCATAATTGATATTTGTGTAACTTTAGTTGATGATAATTTGCAAGATCTTATTATTAATTTTTTTATACTTCCCAAAGATAGAACTAATAAATCAAGAATGATAATTCAATTAACTCCTAAAGGAATGAATTATTTATTTTGTGCATTGCCTTAATAAATTAGCTTGAAGGGTATGGCTACTACTTCTTTTGACATGATTCAAAGGTTAGATTGATTGAATGGTGAGAATTAATCTCATGAAATTGGTGATTATAAGAAGAATATGAACCATAAAAAAATATGATAAGAAGAAGAGGAAGAAGAAGAAACTCAATTAAGAGATGAATCATGGAGGTAAATAGGTATCAAGTACTTTTAATTCAAGCCATGAGTTTAGTTTTAAAACTTGTGATAAAATATTAAATTTTTTCAGTAAATTAGATGTCGAGCTCAAAAAATTAATTAACATGTATGTTGATCTCAAGAAAGTTTGTGCAAAACATGAATTTAGAATAGTTGTGATGTACTTAAAGAAGAAAATATTTCATTAACTAATAAATTCATGCTTATATTTCAATTATTTCATGTTTGAAAGCTTAAATAAGCTTTTAAAAATGAATTGTACAAATATATTACATAAAATGATACTTTAAAGTTAGAGAATGATAAGTTATGCAAAGAAAATTCTTTGCTTAAAGAAAAAATAAAAAATTCGACCTACTTAAAAATGAAATACATGATCTAAAATTAAGGGATACTTTTGTCTTCTTATTTATCTACATGTAATCATTCACATGTACCTTCCAATGCTACTTCATTCAATCATGTGAAAAACAATAAAGTTTACTTTAATGATTCACATGTGCTTGAACATTTTTCATCTTACAACCATTAGACAAAAACAATATATGTTTGCATGATAATTATAGATTGAACGAATCATATGTCTATGTGTTCAATAAGTCATATGTTCCTTCTTTACATACATCTGATTGCCAAGTTAAATCTGATATTATATGCAATTATTGTTCTAAATTTTGATATCTTGCATTTGATTGCCCAATTATGTAATCTATAATTCCAGAGCATAATAGATATGAGTGGATTCCACATCCTATCACTATCAAAGCCAGGATGGCTTGGGTTCCTAAATTTAAAGGTTAGGTAGTTTCTAGACATGTCTCCACATTTTAAGACCTATGGAGATAAGCTTCGCTTTGTGAGTTTGTGTGCTCATTAGCGAAATGCTTGTAGTTCTTAGCTTAGGTTAGAATATCAAAACTTTCTAGACATAGTATGGATCAATATTATTCAATTAGAACTTATTTTCGAATCATGTGATAGAACTATTTTGGTAGTTTTAATGCTCAATATTATAAAATATTAAAAGATGATCAAAAGCCATTACTTGGCTAAGCAAATGGTGGCACTTATGTGATTAAGTTTGATCAATTAGAAGCTAAAGAATAGAATTCCTAATTACACATTAAAATTGGAAGACTTTATAACATAGAAGACTAAATTATGGTGTTATTCTATCTTAAAGAAAATAAGTGAGTTAGAGGTTCTCGCATGCCAAATAAGAATAATTTAAAAATGTCAGAATCATGCCAGAAAGGAATGCAATCTAAATCTTACTTTAAACCTAATGTTTACTTAACTATTAGTGGACCTTTAAAGATAATTTATTTTGGACTCAAAAACTTTAACTTTAGGAAAAGGAAACTTGGATTTACCATTGAAATTAATTTTTTTTAATTTAATAAAGTTAAATTTTATAAGAATAAAAAATGTGACATCATAGGCTTTGTTGAATTGATTAGACAATTAGGAGATAAAATAATTTTAATTTGATAAATTTGAAAAAAAAAATCTATATGATTATTGTAAGAAATAAAAAATATGAGATCAACTTAAATCTCTCACTTAGAGTAGTGTGTACTAGTGTAAAAGGAAAAACATTAAACAATACATGTTTTAAGATAATTTATTTATTTTTTTAAAATTGATAAAAATTTGATATTGATCATGATATTTTTAGATTTATGTTAGTTTTTTTTATTCAATAAAAATTTTTAATTAAAATTTTATTAATTTAGAAAAATATATGTTTTGTTTGATGAGTTAAATATGAAAATAATTAATAAACATTTGAATGGTTAGATAGAATCATTGGTGAATCTAGAATTGAAGAAAATATAATGAAAATTAGATAATAAAGTATATGAAGAAGAAGCTAGCCAACAACTACATTGAGTTTATTGATATCAAAATCAATTGGAATCAGTTGAATGATATGCTAATTAAGGAATTCAAACATGGGCTTCTGTGAGAGAAATTTATTATAGTATATTTTTATTTTTTGCAGAAACTATATTTGTTGAAAAAGCCCTAATCGGTGTAAGTTCATCTCATGGATTAATTGTTAAAAAAACCTAAGAAAAATTAAGTATATGATTTAGTTCTTTGGCTCAGAGATCAATAATATATTAGATCTAAATGGGTATCAAGAATAAGCTATATGAAAATAAAGTAACTATTGGAAATAACGTAATGCTAGTTGCTAAGTGCATATAATAAATGTCATCATTATAAAAAAAAATTATAAAAATTTAAGGTTTCACTTTATTAGAGATTATGTTGTTAGAGAATTAATAGTATTAGAGAATGTACATTTAAGGTAAGAATTATTTTTTTCTTTGCAAAACTCTTTCAGTGGTATAATAGAGATTGTATAAATTATCTCTTTTTATATGGTGTCAAGGTAGAGAATTATAATGGTTTAGATAAAATTTAGATTCATTATAAAGTGATGAAGTGCATGTAGTAAGAGGGTGCATAAGGTAAATAAGAGCATATATATTTTATTTCTAATATGTCTTACTATTTCTTAAATAAATGTTTTTTACTTGTTATACTTTTTTCTAAACATTTATGGCTTTTATCAAAAAAAAATGAAAGATTGTTTGGTCACTCTTATGTTTGATGAGTTAGGCCTTAAATATTTTGTATTTTATGTTAATGGGCATGTTTTGTGTGAAATAGATTTACAGGTAAAGAACAAGTCATACACTTTCGAAGATGGTGGACTAGTGGTTTTGAAACTATCTTGGAGTGTTCAATGAGCTTCAAGAATTGAAGGCATGCACAACAAATTAGCAAAACTTTTTTTATTACAAAATAAAAAATTAGCTTATTTATTACATGACACATCTATGTTTATCTAACTTTGAAATCTTAACTCATACATCTGATTGTTCAATCATGTCTTTCATTTAGAAAACAAATAGGATTCTATTTTTTGTTCTTTTCATTATTCAAATCTTAAACTATTTGTTGACTCAAGAAACTTATGATTCTATGTTTCAGTGATTCCTTTTAATCTTACTTTTGTGTATTTGCCAAATTCTATGTTAATTTGATTATTAAACCTAAATTAAATAAAAATAATTAAAATGGTTAATTTTTTCAAAAATAAAAAAAATTATCTCCAGATCCCAAGCTTCTGCCCTAATACATGCTCTCATGTCGAGCAAACTTGAACAGGCACGTCGAAATTTTGAGCATGAGATAGGTGGGTAAGACAAGGGATAGAGCTAGGTTGAGGTTACATCAAATGTTCATATGGGTTAGATCGATACCATACCCAAAACATCACCTACACAGGCTCACTTTGGTGGTAAAATCTTGAGTTCAGGGAGCCAACCCCAATTTGGCTAACATTATTTATGCATAGAAGATGTTATAAAATGCAAACTATTGCTCCATTAAGTGATGAAGGATTATCTTTTTCTCAACCTTTAAATGCTAAATCATTAAATTTCTCACCATCTCATCTTTGATAGGATGGTACATGTTTAATTAGCTACAAGTCCTCGATCTATGCTTGAAATTGGATTGCTAACATCATGTTTGACATCATTAAAAGGCTTTGTTTATTTTAGCCTCTTGAAATAACCTATGCTTGATCTGATTGCTCAGATCTCTCTAGTTTGAATCCTATAATCAAGATCTAATTCTTCTTTACCACAGATGAATTGAACGATCTAGATCTCATTTGATTTTATTGAATTTCATAGATCCAATTAATCTTAATTCAATCATCCAAAACACATCCATCTTTATAGGGTTTGATCCGAGTGTTCAAAACTCCTCTAAGTAGATCTAATAGCTCATGTCCATCCAACATAATGGTTAATTATTTAACTATTATATATACCATTACAAGTAGTTATTTTAGAATAGTTTCTAAGCATTTTGTAAGTTGTTTTAAGTTATTTGGTTATAACTTATCAAACATGCATTTGCTTTACATTCTAATGTTTATGACCAAAATATTTTTATAAATTCCTAACCATTGTAAATAAAATAATTATTGAATATGAAAAGGATATTAACATCTCAAGAAAAGGCTACATCATATTTTGTTGCCATAAATTTCTTTTACAAGCACATACGGCTTATGGTTACTTGAAATTCCAAATTATCCTAGTTAAGACAAATTTTTGTAAGCTTTCATTTTCTTAATTCTTTTTATAATTTTGGAGTCTTTATGTTTTTTATATTCCCAAACAAAAGTCAAAATGAATTTATACATTTTTAAAAAAAATTATTCTTGTTATATTTTTTATTTTCCTTTGGATTGGGTAGCTTGACATGTATAAAAGCTTGAGTTTAGTTTGACCTTTTCAAAATCCATGTTGGGGTTGTGCTTATAAAAGCTCATGTTATAGTGAACTCATAGAAGCTAGTTGGTTCAAGGTGAAATGTAAAGAAAAATCTCAAATTGTACTGGTTTTAGCAGTGGCTTATTCTTGAGCTCAGTTGGGGTGGGCATAGATTCTTGTTTGAATCAAACCACCTAAAGATTTATTGTATGATTTGAACTTTTATTTTGATTATTCTTAATAAAAAAAATTATCAATTAATATATTTATAAATAAAAGTTTCTTTAGACATAAAATTATTTTTATAAGGAAAATTTAAGAAATAAGTGCATTTTTAAAATTTTCAAAACTATTTTAAAACCCACAATTCACCTGCCCCCCTCTTGTAGGATTTGCACACTCAATTTGACTTCAGTTTCCAACTAACCTCTTTTCAAACAACTATAAATTATAAAAGTAAATAAGATTAATAATGATAAATTATTATTTATATATATATATATAGATATTGAAGCTAAAATGTAATAGACTAAATCAATGTAGTATAAGCTAATCAAAGTGATGAAATCATCAAACAAGAAGAGATTTAGAGTTACACAGTAATATAAGTAAATAATGGTGAAAAAGTTTTATAAATGAAATAAATTTCATGAGCTTATTACATTCCAAGATAATACAAAGATTTAGTTAAACATCCTAAATCATCAAATTAGCTAGGAGTCAAAATACCTCATAAATAATGTCAAAACCTTAAAAAATAAAATATTTAAATATACTAAAGATAATATTTAATTTGATAGAGCTCTTTTAATTTTAAAAAAATATATGTTAAAAAATAATATAAATTAAAGAAATTTAATATAACCAAATCAAGTTGATATAAGCCCACATGAAAGGAGATGGATAGCAACTTAAAAAAATAATAAATTCAAACAAAAGATTTGAAGAAAAAGGATATATTATATATGAAAGTTGCCTTAAAAGATATTAGGGAGATGAAGTGTATCAACCTTGATCATTAAATAACGTACAAATGAAATGACTTGATAATCACCATTAAACCTTAAAAAATAAAATATTTTAAAAAATAAAAATATATATTTGATTTGACATAACTAATTGTGATAAGTCCAATGATGTTTGCCTTATCTTAATCAAACCTCCATTCTAATTACTCCTAATTCTAAAGAAAAAGTAGAATAAATAATAATAAATTATTATCTTAATATAAAACTAGTGTATATTAAAACTTAAATTAGATAAATTTAAAAAAAATCAAATAAAATAATTAAAGTGAAAATTTTGAATAAATAAGAATAATTATACAAGAAAATTATATTCTAAGATACTAAAGAGATTTATTGTAACATCTTTGATCATCAAATAAGAACAAATATAAATATCTTATAAAATACATCAAAATTGAAGAAAGTATAATAGTTAAAAAAAGGAATACCTTAGCAGATAAAGCTCATTAAGACAAGTCTAATAACATTTGTTCTTTCTCGGTTAGTACTCATTTGAGAATTACTACAAAATATTAAACTTAACAACCATTACAAAATACATTAATATTTTATTATTAAATAAATATATTTTAAAACTAAAATGAGTCAAAAAAAGGAAACATAACAAAAAAATAAAAATGAAATAAAGGTTAGATAAGAGGATATTTAGAGTTACATTGTACTATAATAGAATCTATGAAAAAAAATTTAAGAAATGAAATGAATTATGTGAGAAAGTTTCATGTAAAGATATTAAGAATATCGAGTGTAACAAGCTAATAGTCACATTATGTGCAAATTAAACTGTCTCATAACACATGACAAACCCCTATAAATAAAATATATAAAATTATAAAGTTAAATATTATATTTTATATAGCTCATTGAGATAAATCTAACAATGTTTGTTTCTCTTGGATCAATTGTCGTTTGGAGTTACTATGTATTTCAAAATTGAATTAACCTAAATAATAATAATAAGTTATTGTTTAAAATTAAGTAATTATATTTTAAAGCTTAAAATGACAAATTAAAATCATCGATCATAAAATCATAAGCATTTAAAAAAATTTTGAAATAGAAAGCCAAATAAACTATGTCAAAGTTTTAAAAAAGGTCACATGTGAGAAGATTTATCAATACATAGTAATATAACAAAATAAAAAAATTGAACAAATGGGATATATTATATGAGAATGTTGCATTCAGGAATATTAGAATGATCTAGTATAACGTCCTTGATTATCCAATTAGGTTTGACAAAATATTTTAAAAAAAGAGATAAATTACACATGAAGGTTATATTCCAAGATAGTAACAATATCAAATGTAACATCCTCAATCATTAAATTAATTACAAATCAAAATGACTTATAAATCATGAAAAAACATCAGAAAATAAATTATTTTAAAACATAAAAATAAATATTTATTTTATTGAGCATATTAAGATTGCTTTCTCGATGTTTATTTCATTATAATAAAAAATGGCTTGAATATTTTAATGAATTACCAAAATATGAAGAATAAATAATAATAAATTATTATCTCAATGTTAAGCAAGTATGTATTAAAGCTAAATTGAAATAAATTGAAAAAAATAAAATAACAAATTAAAGTGAAAAATATAAATAAACGACATTAACTATAGTAAAAAGTTGCATTCTCAGGTACTCAAGAGATTGATTATAACATCCTCTATCAACAAATAAGATACGAACAAAAATGACTCATAAAATATGACAGAATGAGAGAAAATAAAATATTTTAAAATAAAACAAATAAAATTTAAGTAGATAAAGCTCCTTAGGAATGCTCTAATAACATTTATTTCTTCTCGATCAGACATTGTTTCCATAAAATACCAAAGTTAAAAAATTATAAAAGATAATACATTATTATTTTAAAGTTAAATAAATACATGTTGAAAATAAAATGAATGAAATTGAAGAAATATAATAAAATAAAATCAAAATAATATGAAGTTTAGATAAGAGTAGATTTCTAGTTAGATAGTACTATAGTGAAATCTATGTAAAAAACATTAGAGAAATGAGATGAATTGTATGAGAAGATTCCATTTGAAGTTATTAAGGAGATTAAGTATAAAATACTAATTGTTATATTAGGTACAAATCAAAATGTCTCTTAAAATATGCTAAAATTGTATAAAATAAAATAAAATATTCTAAAAAAATAAATTTTTTAATAAATAGAGCACATAGAGGCAAATCCAATAATGTGTTTTAAGCTCATTCTTATGTTGTTTGGAATTACCATAAATTTCCAAAGTAAATAAGCATAAATATTAAATTATTATTTTATTATTAGTTTAATATGTTTAAAAAAAATGCAAAGATACTAAGGAGATCAAATGCAACATCTTTAATCATTAAATAAGGTATGAATTGAAATTACTTGTAAAGTATTCCAAACATTAGCAAAAAAATATTTTAGAATGCATAAGCCATTATTTAATTTGAAAGAACTTATCAGGGATAACTCCAATTATATTTATTTCATCCTAATCCAACATAATTTTGAAATAAAATAAATAACTAAACAATATAACTATAAAAAATAATAAATTATTATTTCATTATTATGTAAATATATATTAAAGTTGAAATGAGTAAACAAAGGACACTTGATATAACTAAATCAAAGCATTATAAAGGTCACACAAGAGGAGAATTAGAGTTTCATTAAAATATAGCAAAATAAAAATAAAATGTTCAAACAAATGAGATAAATTGTATGAAAAAATTTGTATTGCAATATACTAAGGTGATCAAGTCAAACATCCTTGATTATCAAATCAAGTACAAATCAAAACAACTTTAAAGAATATCAAAACTATGGAAAATAAAATATTTAAAAATGCAAAAATAAATTTTAATTGGATGGAGCTTGAGGAGATGATCCAATGACATTTTTTGTCATTAGTTGACCTTGTTTGGAATTATTATGAATTACTAAGTTAAGTAAGCACAAATAATGATAAATTATTATCTTTATATCAAATAAATATATATTAAAGTTGTATGATATAAATTGAAGCCATGTAACACATCCAAATAAAAATAATATAAATGTCACATGAGAGAAGATTTAAAGTTACATAATAATATAACAAATCAAGGTAAAAGATTAATGAAATAAGATAAATTATATGAGAAAGATGCATTCAAAGATATTTAAGAGAATGAATCTAACACCTAAGCCATCAAATAAAGTAATAATCAAAATAGTTGATAAAGCATGACAAAATCTTAGAAAATAAAATATTTAAAAATATAAAAATGAATATTTGATTAAAAGGAGCTCATAGGGATGATTCCAATGATGTTTTTATTCTTCTTAATGAGCCTTAATGGGAATTACTAAAAATTACCAAAATAAACAAGCACACAAAATGATAAATAATTACTTTAATATCAATATATGTATAACCTAAAAGAGATAAATTGAAGTAATAAAATATGACTACAGATTTAAAGTTATAAAGTACTTCTATCAAATAAAAGAAAAAATTTAAGAAAATAAGATAAATTGTATGAGAACATTTCATTTCAATCTATTAAGAAGATTGAGTGTATTATTTTTTATCTTCAAATTATTCAACAAAATATCTCACAAAGCATGACTAAACTATTAAAAGAAAAATATATTAAAAAATTAAAATGAATATTTGATTTGATATGTCATATTAAGATAGGTCCAATGATGTTTATTACATCTCAAATGGACCTCATTCTAAATCACTACTAATTACCAAAGAAACTTTTACTAAATAATAATAAATAATTATTTTAATATTAGGTAAATATATATTAAATAAAAAATGATATAATTTTAATTAGTGTAATATAACTAAATCAAAGAAATGTAAATGATACATGAGAAGGTTTAGAGCTACATAGTTATATGAATTATTCAAAGCAAAAAAAATGAAAAATTGAGGTTAATTATATATTAAAGTTGCATTGCAAGATACTAAGGTGATATAATGTAAAGTCTTCAAACATTAAATCATTTAGGATACAAAATGACTTATAAAATATGGAAAATCCCTAAAAAATAAAATATTTAAAGTTAAAAAAATGGATTAATTAAATAGATAAAGCTAGTCAAGACAAGTCCAATGATGTTTGTTTCATCTTGGAGACATGGTTTTGAACTATTGCAAATTACCAAAACAAATAAGCATAAATAATAATAAATTATTATTTTGAAATAAAGTATATATATATATAAATACTAAATCTCAAATGTAATAAATTTAACTAATGTAGTATAACAAAATCATATTGATGTATGTGTTAGAAAGTAAAATAACCAAACCAAAGAAAACATTTTGAAGAAATAAG
The DNA here is from genome assembly GCA_023846275.1 of Vanilla planifolia. Classification (NCBI taxonomy): domain Eukaryota; kingdom Viridiplantae; phylum Streptophyta; class Magnoliopsida; order Asparagales; family Orchidaceae; genus Vanilla; species Vanilla planifolia. Next base: position 8,219 of record JAIUJO010003777.1, on the reverse strand, counting down.
ATCCATTTTATAGAAAGATAAAATTTCAAGGTACTAAGAAGATCATATATAATATCTAATTGTATTATAAAGCATGCCAAAACCTTACAAAGTAAATTTTTAAAAATATAAAAGACATATTTAAATTCATATAGATCATTGAGATGAGTTCATTTGTTTCATTTTGAATAAACTTGATTTGCAATTAATATGTATTACTAAAGTAAATAAATCTAGATAATAATAAGTTATTAATTTAATACGAAGTAAGAAAATAAAATTAAAATAAGATTAATTGGGGTGATGTCATATAACCTAATTAGAGTGATGTTTAGATAATACGAGAAGATATTTTGGGTTTCATAGTAATATAACAAAATCAAAATAAAAAATATAAAGTAATTATATATATTATATAAGAATGATGCTTAATAATAAAATAAAGAGATCAAATATAAAATCGTTGAATGTCACATCAGTTATGATAAAAATGTCATATAAAATATACCAAAATAATAAAACAAAAGTTTTCAAAATACAGAAATAAATATTTAATTGGATAGATGTCTTCAAGACAAGTTCAGTGATGCCTTGTGGATACTTTACGAGATATCTTGACTCGTACCTACTATAACGATAAAGGATTTTCTACTCGAACTCTTTAGTATCTTGAAATACAACTATCACATTCAATGTATCTCTTATTTTCAAATTTTTTCTTTGATTTGTCTATATTTCTATGTAACTCTAAATCTTTCCTACTATGAATATCAAATGTATTTGATTTGGTTATATTATATTATATCAATTGAATTGTGTAAAGCATGGGTAACGTATATCTTTTGTATGCAAAACATATTATGAAATGAATTCTAGATTCAGTGAGGGATTTAAAAATATTTCAATCATGTTGTTGTGTTTTATGATGGTTTGATATAAAGTTATTTAGATGACCTCAATCCAATTAAATATTTATTTTTATATTTTAAAATATTTGATTTTTTAAAACTTTTGTATGCTTCATGAGATACTTAGATTTGTAACTGTTATTGTAACCAAAGCTTTTATGCTCAATCTCCTTTTATCATTGAATGAAACTTTCCTAAAAATATTTCTCATTTGTTCAAATTTTTTATTTTAATTTGATTATGTTACTATTTAATTCTAGATCTCAATTTGTGTGAGCTATACATCCCTATGAGTTATTATAATGCTTAAATTTATCTTATTTCAGCTTTATGATATACTTACTTACCATTAAAAGAATAATTTATTATCATTTATGTTTATTTACATTGGTAATTCATAATAATTCTAAATGAGTTCTAATTGATGTGAAATAATTATCATTGTATTTATCCTGATGAGCTTTACTTAAAAAATATTCATTTTTACATTTTTAAAATATTTTGTTTTTTTGAATTTTTGCATGCTTTATAAGGCATTTTTATTTATACTTGATTCATAAATGTGAATATTACACACAATCACATTCGTATTTTGGAATGCAGATTTTCCACACAATTTATTTAATATTTTCAATTTTTTTAAAAATTTTGTTGTATTATATCATAACTCTAAATCTTCTAGCATTTTACCTTTACATCATTTCAATTTGTTTAGTTTTAGTTTTAATTTGGATTTACTTATTATTTGAATAATAATTTTTTATTTTTTATACCTATTTACTTCAATAATGTATAGTATTCAAAATAAGGCTTGATCAAGAAGAAATAAATGTTGTTGAACTCATCTTGATGACCTTTATCTAATTAAATATTAATTTTAATATTTTAAAATATTTTGTTTTTAAGATTTTGGCACACCCATTTTAAAAAATTTTGATTCTTAGCTAATCTAAAATTTAGGAATGTTGCATTCAATCTCTTTAGTATCATTGAAAGAAGCTTTCTCGTACAACTTATAGAATTTCATCAAAGTTTTATTTTCATTTGGTTATATTACAGTGTTGGGTTAAATCTCCTTTCATGAGACTTTTATATCACATTAATTTTATTATATTATCTTGCCTCAATATATCCCATTTCAAATTTAATATAGATCTAATTAAAATTGAAATAAATAATTTTTTATTATTTATACTTATTTACTTTAGTAATTCACAAAGCCTCCAATCTAGACCTTATTGGGATGAAAGAAAAATCATTAGACACACATCGATGACCTCTATATAATTAAAAATTATTCTTATATTTTTAAAATTTTTGTTCTTTTATAATTTTTGTATGTTTTACGAGACATTTGGATTCGTACTTGATTTGATGATTAATGATGTCAGACATGATCTCTTTAGTAACTTGGAACTCAATTTTACCATACAATTTATCTCATTTTTCTTTTTAAGTTTTACTTTTTATTTGATTATATTACTATGTAACTCTAAATATCTTCTCATATGACCTTTACATCACTTCCATTTGGTTATTTTATAACACTTCAATTTTTCTAATTATTATTTTAATATATATTTACTTACTAACAGTATAATAATTTTTTATTATTTATGATCATTTTCTTTATTAATTTGTTGAAATTCTAAACATTTATTCAAGACAAGTTAACATCATTTGACTTGTCTTCATATGCTCAATCTAATTAAAAAAGGCTTTTTTATGTATTTAAATAATATTATTTTTTATTATTTTGGCATAGTTTATGAGGCATTTTTGTTTTTACATAATTTTATCATCGAGGATGTAACACTCGATCTCATTAGTGTCTTGCAATGTGACTTTTATGTATAATATATTTTATTTCTACAAAGTTTTTGCAATAATTTCACTATATTTCTACAAAACTTTGATTCCCTTTTGATTTGACCATTACATCCCTTTAATTTCATTAGGTTGTACAGTTTAAATTAATCATTTTTGTTTTAATACAAATCATAAAATTAAAATACTAAATTATTGTTATTTGTGTTTTTTTATTTTGCTAATTCATAGTGACTCCAAACAAGGCTTGAATTAGACAATACGAAAGTCTTTGGAGTTACCTTGATGAGCACTATCCAATTAAATATTAATTTTGATAATTTTTTATATTTTTTTTCTAGGATTTTTACTTTCTTTAAAAAACATTTGGTTAACATAAATTATCTCATTTCTATATCTTTATTATTTCAATTTTGTTATATTACTATGAAGCTCAAACTCTCCTCTCGTTAAACGATTAAATCACGTTGATTTTGTTATATGACAATGCTCTAACTAACCACATTTTTACTTATATATATATATATATATATCTATTATTAAAGTAATAATTTGTTATTGTTTATATTTTTTTACATTGGTATTTCATAATAATTCTAAATGAGGTATGTTTGAGATGAAACAAAAATCTTCATTCAGCATGATGGGTTCTATCGAATTATAATCACTTTTTTATACTTTTTTAAAATATTTGTTTTCTAAAATGTTCCATGATTGTCAAAATCTTGATTTGTACTTGATTTAATGATCGATGGTATTGCATTCAATCTCCTTGGTATTATTGAATGATACTTTCTGGTATAGCTTATCACTTTTTCTCAAAGCTTTTTCTTTTTATTTAGTTATATTAACATATAACTCCAAATATCTTTTCATGTGACCTTTTCACCACTTTTGTTTGGATATGTTGCATGCTTCAATTTAACTCATTTCAATATTAATATATGTTGACTTATTATTAAAATTATAATTCATTATAATTTATGCTTATTTATTTTTGTAATTTGTATTAAAATTGAACAAGGTCCCATTGAGAGGAAATAAACATGGTTGGACTAGTCTCGATGAGCTTTACCTATTTTAATATTAATTTTATATATTTTCTAATATTTTATGATTTTTTTATTTTACCATGTTTTTTAAGAATTTCAATTCATTATTGATTAGATGATCAGGGATGGTACACTTGATCTCTAATATATCTTTGAAAGCAATTTTCTCAAACAATTTATCTTATTTCTTCAAATTTTTTACTTTAATTTTATTATATTATTATGTAAATCTAAGTCTTCTCTCATTTATCATTTAGATCACTTTCATTTGGCAATATTATATTATTTCAATTTTCTTTATTTAAGTTTTAAAATATATTTTATTATAATTGAAATAATATTTTGTTATTATTTATGTTTATTTTTTGGTATTTCATGATAATTTTGAACAAGGACTGATCAAGATAGAATAAAGATAATTGGACTTGTTTTAATGAGCTCTATCTAATTAAATATTAATTTTAATATTTTAAAGTATTTCATTTTTTAGTATTTTGGTATCCTTTATGATGCATTTTTATTCATGCTTGATTTGCAAATTTAGGATGTTGTTCTCAATCTCTTTAATATCTTGGAATATAACTTTTCTATATAATTTACTTAAGTTTTACAAATTTTTTAATTTTGGATTTTTTTTATATTACTATGTTGCTTTATATGTCATTTCTTGTGATCTTCACATCACATTGATGTGGTCAAGTTACATCTCAATTTATCTCATTTCTACTTTAATATATATTTAATTATTATTAAAATAATATTTTTTATTATATATTCCAGTTTTCTTAGTAATTCATGAAAATTTGGATGATGTCCAATAGATATGTAGTAACCATTATTCTACTTGAGTTAATGGGCTCTATCTAAATAAATATGCATTTTTAAACTTTTAAAATATGTTATTTTTGGTAGTTTTGGAATGTTTTTTGTGGAATTTTGATTAATATCTAAAATGATACTTTTGGATTTCATATTCCATCTTTTTATATCTTAACTGCAACTTTCTCATATAATTTTCCCTATTTTTCAAATGTTTTCTTTTCTTTAGTTATATTACTTTTAAACTCTAATTGTGTTCTCATGTGATCTTTATATATTCATGATTTGGTTATATTCCATTACAATAATTTATCTTCTTTGACTTTAATATATATTTATTTAATATTTAAGAATTAGGTAATTATTTTTTATGCTCATTTATTTTTGTAATTCATAGTAGTTCCAAATGTGTTCCAAACAAGAGTAAATAAACTTCATTGGACTTATCTTGAGGAGCTCTATCTAAAATATTTCATTTGACAATCATTTTTATATGCTTAAATATTTTATTTTGAAGGGTTTTGACAAGTTGTATGGGATACTTCAATTTGTACCTAATTTTGTGATTAAGGATATTGCACTATATCTCCAAAGAATATTATTATGCAAATTTATCACATAATTTATATCATTTCATCCACTTTTTTCTTTTATTTGGTAATATTTCTATGTAACTCTAAACCATTTCTTGTCTGACAATTCATCAATTTTATTTGATTATGTTAAACTGTTTTAAATTATCTACTTACAATTTTAATAAATATTTACTAAAAAGAAAAATATTTTTCTTAATATTTATACTTATTTATTTTATTACTTTGTTGTAATACAAAATGAGATCCAATGACGACCAAATTATTGCCATCACAACAACCATCTTGATGAGCTATATGTAAATAAATATTTATTTATCTTATATATTATTTTAAATATTTTATTTTTTAAGGTTTTATGATTCTTTATAGAGTAATTTTTAATTTATGGTTGATTTAATGATGAATGCTGTTACACTTGACCTCCATAATTTCTTCGAATGCTACTATCCCACAAAAGTTGTCTCATTTCTTCAATTTTTTCTCTTTAATTTTGTTATATTACTATGCAACTATAAATCCCATATCATGTGACTTTTATGTCACTTTAATTTAGTTATATTAATTTGCTTCAATTTATCTCATTTAAATTTTTATTTTATTTTTACTTTATTTTTTAAAAAAATTATTATTATTTGTTCATATTAAATAAGCAATGTCTAACAACTCAAAATGTCATCCAATTGTAATGAAACATATGTTTTGGGACTTATCTTGATGAGCTATACATAGTTAAAGATTCATTTTTAAATTTTAAATAGTTCTAAAAGATTTGTCACACTTTAAGCGATCTTAATCCATACCTCATTTGACAATCTAGGATGTTACAATTGATCTCCTTAGAATTCTAGAATGTAACTTTCTTGTATAATTTTTCTTATTTCATGTGATTTGTTTCTCTCATTAGGTTATATTTTTATATAATTTTAAATCTCATCTCCTTTAGCCTTTAGATCACTTTTTATAGTTCTTTTGTATTGCTTCAATTTATCACATTTTAAGTTGATATTATTATTTTTATTATTAATGCAAAGTTGTTTTTGTAATTTGAGAAAAGTCTTAATAACATTTGATCGAAACAAGAGAAATGCCATTAGACTCCTTTTGATGGGCTCTATCATATTAAATATTCATTCTTATATTTTAAAATATTTCATTTGCAAGTGCTTAGGTATGTTTTATAATATATTTTGATTCGTACTTGATTTAATGATTGAGAATGTCACACTCGATCACATTTTGTATCGTAGAATGCAACTTTCTTGTATAATTTTATATTTCTTTAGATTTTTTGTTTTGATTTCATCACATCACCATAAAACTATAATTTTCCTCTCGTATGACATTTAAAATACTTTGATTTGGTTTTGTTACATTATTTTAATTTTTTGTGGTTAGTTTTAACATATGTTTAATTAATATTATTTTTTTTTTGTTATTTATATTTATTAACTTTTTAATTTTGAGTAACTGTAAACGAGGTTCGATTCTAACAAAAAAATTATTTGATTCCTATTGATGAACTATATCCAATTAAAGTAATGTATTATACTTTCTTACTAGAACTTTGTTATAATACAATGTAACTCTAAATTTTTTCTCATATGACATTTAAATCACTTTGATTTGAAATTATTACATTGTTTTAATTTAATTAATTTTAACTTTAATATATATTTACTCAATTTTAAAATAATTATTTGTTTTTAATTATATTTACTCTTTCTTGGTAATTTGTGTTAATTGAAAATAATATCCTACCAAGAAAAACCAAGCATTATAAGACTCCTCTCTAAGACCTCTATCAATGTAAATATTTATTTTCTATTATTTATATTTTATTCATATAGTTTTTTCACATCTTATAAGAATTTTGATTTGTACCTAACATGACGATGTAGGATGTTGAACTCGATCTTGTTAGTGCCTTGGAATGAATCTTTTGCTTTTTATTTATTTCATTTTCACAAATGTTTTCTTTCATTTGGTTATATTATAATGTTATTATAATTCTTCTCGAAGTGTAGGATTCACATTGCTTTGTTTTTCTAACATTAAATTGCTTTAATTAATCTCATTATATCTTTAATATATATTTACTTCATATTAAATTCATTTATTATTATTTATTCTTATTTTCTTTCATAATTTGAAGTAATTCCAAATGAGTCTAATCAAGATAAAATAATTGTCATTTAACTCATCTTAATTAGCTCTAACAATTTAATTTTTTAATTTTCAATTTCTAAATATTTCAATTTCTTTGATTTTGATATATTTTGTGAGATATTTTGATTTATACTAGATTTGATGATCAAAAATGTTATGCTCAATCTCTTCATTATATTGGAATATGATTATCTAGTTGAATTGTTCTCATTTCTTCAAATCTTTTGCTTTGATTTTTTGAAATAATATATAACTCAAAATCTCTTATCATGTGGCATTTAAATTTTCTTAACTTAGTTTTATTATATTTTTTTCATTTATTTATTTTAAAATTTAATGTATATTGATTTAATATTAAAATAAGCTTTTCATTCTGATTTGGTTATATTACTATGTAACAACATAATATAACCAAATTAAAATGAAGGGAAAACTAATAAGAAAATTAGAGTAAAAACTTTAAATAATTGAGATAAATTATTCGGAAATGTTGTAATCCAAGGTTCTAAGGAGATTGAGTATAGCATCCTCATTCATCAAATCAGGTTTGAATTGAACTAGATCGGAATTGCTATGAACTAGTATGTTAAATAAGCATAAATAATAATAAATATTTTCTAATATTTAGTAAATATATATAAAATATGAATTCTAATAAATTGAAAAAAAATAATACAATCAAATTAATGTGATGTAACTGATCTATGAGAGGAGATTCAGAGTTACATAATAATATAACCAAGTCAAGGCGATCAATTTGAAGAAATAACATAGATTATATGGGAAAGTTGCATTCCATAAAACTAACTATAACGAATTTAATGTCCTGATTAGTTAAATCAAGTAGAGATGGAAATATAAAATAAAATGAG
>JAIUJO010002378.1:0-27500 GCA_023846275.1 Vanilla planifolia | reverse complement strand
CTTCTTCTTCTTCTTCTTCTTCAACTTCTTCTTCTATTCCTTCCCCTTCTTCTTCTTGTTTTTCTTCTTCTACTTCTTATTGTTTCTCTTCTTCTTCTTCCTCATCTTCTTCTTCTTCTTCTTCTTCTTCATCTTTTTCTTCTTATACTTCTTCTTCTTCTTCTTCTTCTTTTATTACTACTATTGCGATAACTACTACAACTATTATGACTTTTTCTTCTTCTTCTTCTTCTTCTTCTTCTTCTCCTTTAGTTTTCTTCTTCATCTTCTTCGTCTTCTTCATCTTCTTCTTCTTCTTCATCATCATCATCATCATCATCATCATCATCATCGTCGTCTTCTTCTTCTTCTTCTTCTCCTTTTGTTTTCTTCATCATCTTCTTCATCTTCTTCATCATCATCATCGTCTTCTTCTTCTTCTTCTTCTTCTTCTCTTTCTTCTTCCTCTTCTTCTTCTTCTTCATCTTCTACTTCTTATCCTCCTCCTCCTCTTCTTCTTCTTCTTCTTCATGTTCTTCTTCTTCATCTTGTTCTTCTTCTTCTTCTTTTTCTTCTTCTTTTTTTTCTTTTTCTTCATCTCCTCCTCCTTCTCCTTCCTCTTCCTCTTCTTCTTCTTCTGCTCTTCTTCTTCTTTTCTTCTTCTTCATTTTCTTCTTCCTCTTCTTCTTCTTCCTCTTCTACATCTTCTTCTTCTAATTCTTCTTCTTCTTCTTCTACCTTCTTCTCCTTCTTCTTATTTTTTTTCTTCTCCTTCTTCTTCTTCTTCTTCCTCTTCTTCTACTTCTCCATCTTCTTCTACTTTTTCTTTTTATTTTTCTTCATCTTCTTCTTCTTCTTCTTCTTCTTCTTTTGTTTCTTATTCTTGTTCTTCTTCCTCCTCCTCCTCCACTTCTTCATCATCTTCTTCCTCTTCTTCTTCTTCTTCTTCTTCTTTTCTTCATTTTCATCTTCCTTTTGCACTTCTTCTTCTTCTTATTCTTCTTCTCCTGTTTCTTCGATGTCATCTTCTTCTTCTTCTTCTTGTCTTTCTTGTAATTCTCCTTCTTCTCTTCTTCATCTTCTTCTTCTTCTTCTCTTCCTTCGTCTTCAACTTCCTCTTCTTCTTAATCATCATTTTCTTCTTCTTCTTCATGTTTTCTTCTTCTTTTTCTACTACTACTTCTTGTTGTTGTTCTTCTTCTTCTTCTTCTTCATCATCTTGTTGATCTTCTTCTTCTCCTTTTTCATCATCATCTTCTTCTTCTACTCTATTTATTCTTGTTCTTATTCTTTTACTTCTTCATCATCATCATCACCATAGTCATCTTCTTCTTATTCTTTCTCTTTGTCTTCTTCTACATCTTATCCCTCTTCTAATTGTTCTTCTTCTCCTCCAACTTCTTCTTTTTCTTGTTCTTCTTCTTCTTTTTGATCTTCTTCATCATCATCTTCTTCTTCTTCTTCTTCATGTTCTTATTTTTCTTCTTCTTCTTCTACTACTACTACTACAACTTGTTTTTCTTTTTTTCTTCTCCTTCTTGATCTTCTTCTTCTTCTTTTTCTTCTTCTTCTTCTTCTTCTTCTTCTTCTATAACTACTACTACTACTACTACTTCTCCTTCTTTTTCTTCTACTTTTTCGTTTTCTTCTTCTTCCTCCTGATCTTCTTCTTCTTCTACATCGTTTAATTGTTTTCTTCTTCTTCTTCCCCATCTCCTTTATCTTCTCCTTCTTCTTCTTCTATCTCTCCTTCTTCTTCTTCTATCTCTCCTTCTTCTTCTTCTTCTTCTTCTACTTCTCTTTCTTCTTCTTCTTCTTCTTCTTCTTTTCCTCTTCTTATTATCCCCTTCTTCCCCTTCAACTTCTTCTTTTTCTTCTTATTCTTCACTTTGTTCTTCTACTTCTTTTTCTTCTCGTTCTTCCACTTCTCCTTATTGTTCCACTTCTTCTTCCTCTACTTCTACATCTACTTCTCCTTCTACTTTTTCTTCTCCTACTACTACTATTATTACTATTACTTCTTCTTCTTTAGCTTCTCCTTTTTCTTCTACTTTTTCTTCTTCCTCCTCATATTCTTTTTCTTCTTCTTCTTCTCCTTCTCCTTCTTCTTCTTCCTCTTCTTCTTCTTCTTCTTCTTTTCTTCTTCTTCTTCTTCTTCTTTTTCTTCTTCTTCTTTTTCTTTTTCTTCTTCATCTTCTCCTTCTTCTTCTTATTATTCTTATTCTTCATCTCCTTCCCTTTCTTCTTCCTATCCTTCTTCTTCTTCTTCTTCTTCTTCTTCTTCTTCTTCTTCTTTTTCTTCAACTTCTACTTTTTATTCTTCTTCCTCATCTTCTTCTTCTTCTTCTTCATCTTCTACTTCTTCTTCATCTTCTTCTTCTTCGTCATCTTCTTCTTCTTCTTTTTCTTCATCATCTTCTACTTCTTTTACTTCTTCTTCTTTGCCTTCATCTTCTTCTTCTTCTTCTTCTTCTTCTCTTGTTTCTTCTTCTTCTTCTTCTTCACCTTGTTTTTCTTCTTCATCTTTATCTTCTTTTTCTGGATCGACTTCTTCTCATTCTTCATCTTCTCCTACTTCTTCTTATTCTTGTTCTTCTTCTTCATCTTCTTCTACTTCTTCTTCTGCCTTCCCTTGTTCTTTTTCTACTTCTTTTTCCGCTTCTTCTTCTTCTTCTTTTTATTCTTCTTCTTCTTCCTCCTCTTCTTCTTGCTCCCCTTAATTTTCTTCTTCTTCTTCTTCTTCTTCTTCTCCTACTCCTCATCCTCCTTTTCTTTTTTTCCTCTTCTTCATCTTCTTCTTCTTGCTCTTTTTCTTCTTTTTCTTGCTTTTCTTTTCTACTTCTTCTTGTTCTCCTTCTTCTTCTTCTTTTTCTTCGTCTTCTTCTCCTCCGTCTCCATCTTCTTCTTCTTCTTCTTCTTCTCCTCTTCTTCTACTTTTCCTCTTCATCTTGTTTTTCTTGTTCTTGTTCTTGTTCTTCTTCTTCTTCTTCTTCTTCTTCTTCTTCTCCTTCTACTTCTTCTTCTCCTTCTCCTTCTTTTTTCTTCTTCTTATTCTACTACTGCTTCTTCTTCTTTTTCTTCTTCTTCTTCTTCAACCTCTTCTTCTTCTTCTTCTTCTTCTACTACTACTACTACTACTTTTTCATTATTTTCCTCTTCTTCTTAATTCTTGTTCTTCTTCTTTGCCTTCTTTATCTTCTTCTTCTTCCTATTTTCTTTTTCTTCTTCTTCTTCTTCTTCTTCTTCTTCTTCCTCTTCTTTTGTTGTTCATCTTCTCCTTCTCCTCTTCTTCTTCTTTTCCTCTTACACATCTTCTTCTTCTTATTCTACTTCTTCTTCTTCTTCTTTTTCTTCCTCTTCTACTTTCTTTTCTTCTTCTTTTTCTTCTTCTTCTTCTTTTTGCGCTTCTTCTTCTCTTATTCTTTTTCTTCTTCTCTTCTTCCTCTTCTTCTCCTCTTATTCTTTTTTTCTCTTGTTATATATATAATTATTACTATTATTCTTATTATTATTATTATTGTTATTCTTTTTATTATTCTTATTATTCTTCTTCTTCTTTTACTTCTACTTTTTCTTCTTCTCCATCTTCTTCTTCTTCTTCTTGTTCTTCTTCTCTTTCTTCTTCTTCTTCTTTCTCTTCAACCTTTTCTGCTTTTTCTTCTTACTCTTCTACTTAATTTTATTTGCCTTCTTCTTCGACTTCTTCTTATTCTTCTTCTTATTAATCTTACTTTCTTCTTCTTCCTCTTCTTCTTCTTCTTCTTCTTCTTCCTCTTCTTTTATTCTATTTCTTCTTTCTTTTCTTCTTCTCCATCATCTTCTTCTTCCCCATCTTCTTCTTCTTCTTCTTCTTCTTCTTCCACTTCTACTTCTTCTCCACTTTTTCTTCTTATCCTCTTCTTCTTCTCGTTCCAATTCTTCTACTTCTCCTTCTCCTTCTCCTCCTTCTTCTTCATTTTCTTCTTCTTCTTCTTCTTCCTCTTCTCTTTCTTTTTCTTCTTCTTCTTCTTCCTCTTCTCTTTCTTCTTCTTTTTTTTCTTCTTCGTCTTCTCCTCCTTCTCCGTTTACTTCTACTTCTTCTTCTGCTTCTTCTTCTTCTTATTCTTATACTTCTTCAACTTTTTCTACTTCTGCTTCTTCTTCTTCTTCTTCTTTTTCTTCTTCTTCTTCTTGTTTTTCTTCTACTTCTTCTTCCTCCTCTTCTACTTCTTCTTGGCCTTCTTCTTCTTGTTCTTCTTCTTCTTCTTCTTCCTCTTCTTCTTCTTCTCCTTCTTCCTCCTCTTCTGTTTCTTCTCCTCCTTCTTCTTTTAATTCTTCTTCTTCTTCTACTTCTTTTTATTAAACTTCTTCTATTTCTTCTTCTATCATTTCTTCTTATTTTTCTACATCTTCTTCTTCATTTTCTTCTTCCTCTGCTTCATCTTCTTCTTCTTCTCCTCTCCTTCTTCTTCCTCTTCTTCTTCTTCTTTTCCTTTCCTTCTTCCTCTTCTTTCTCTTCTTCTTGTTCCTCTTCTACTTCTACTTCCTCTTCTTCGTCCTCTTAATTTTCTTTTTCTTGTTCTTCTTTTCCTAATCATTCTTCCTCTTCTTCCTCTTCTTCTTCTTCTTCTATTATTTCTTCTTCTTTTCCTAATTTTTCATCTTCTTCTTCTTCTTCTTCCTCTTCTTCTTCTTCTTTGTCTTCTTCTACTACTTGATCATCATCATCATCTTCTTCTTCTTCTTGTTCTTCTTATTTTTCTTCTTCTTCTTCTTCATCATCATCATCTTCTTTTCCTACTTCTTGCTCTTCTTCTACTTCTAGTTCTTCTTCTTCAACTTCCTTTTCTCCTTGTTCAGCTTCTTCTTCTTAATCTTCTTCTTGTACATCATCATCATCTTCTTCTTCCTCTTCTTCCTTCTTCTTTTTTATCATCTTCTTCATCTTCATCATCCACTTCCTTTCCTTCTCCTTCTACTTCTTACTCTTCTTCTACTTTTCTTCTTCTTCTTCTTTGTCATCTTCTTCTTCTTCTTCTACTTCATCATCATCATCATCATCATCTTCTTCTTCTTCTTCTTTATCTTCTTCTTCATCTTATTCTTCTTCTATATCTTCTTTTTCTTCTTCTTCTTCTTCTTCATCATCTTCTTCTTCTAATTCTTCTTCTTCTTCTTCTTTTTCGTCTTCGTCATTCTCTTCTTTTGTTGTTCTTTGTCTTCTTCTTCTTCCTCTTCTTCTTCTTCTTCTTCTTCTTCTCCTTCTTTTTCTTATTCTTCTTTTTCTTCTTCTGCTTCTTTTTTTCTTCTTCTCTTTCTTTTTCTTCTTCTTCTTCTTCTTCTTCTCTATCTTCTTATTCTTCTTCCTCTTCTTCTTCTCTTTCTTCTTCTACTTCTTCTTCTTCTTCTTCTTCTTCTTCTTTTTCTCTTTCTTATTCTTTGTCTTCTTCTTTTTGTTCTTCTTCACGTTCTTCATCTTCTTCTTCTTGTTCTCCTTCTTCCACTTCTTCCACATCTTCTCCTAGTTCTTCGTCTTCTCCTCATTTTTCTTCTTCTTCTTCTTCTTCTGCTCCTCCTCCTTCTTCATCTTCTTCTTCCTCTTCTTCTTCTTCTTCTTAATTTTGTTCTTCATCTTTTCATCTTCCTCTCCACCTCCTCCTCTTCATCTTCTTTTCCTCTTCTTCTTCTTCTTCATGATCTTCATCTTCATCTTCTTCATCCCTGTCTTCTTCTTCTTCTTCTTCCTCATCTTCTTCTTCTTCTTCTACTCCCTCTTTTCCTTCCCCTTCTTCCTCTTCTTCTTCTTCCTCCTCTTTATCTTCTTCTTCTTCATCCTCCTCTTCTTCTTCTACTTTCTCATCTTCTTCTTCTTCTTCTTCCTCTTCTTCTTCTTCTTCATCTTCATCTTATTTTGCTTCATCATCATCATCATCTTCTACTTCTTCTTCCTCCTCTTCTGTTCTTCTTCTTCTTCTTCTTCTTCTTCTTCTTCCTCTTCTTCCTCTTCTCCTCCCCCTCCTCCTCCTCCTTCTCCTCCTCTTCTTCTTCTTTCCGCTTCTTCCTCTTCTTCTACTTCTTCTTCTTCTTCTTCTTCATCTTCTTCTTCTTCATTTTCTTCTTCCTCTTCTTCTTTTCCTCCTCCATATTCCTCTTCTTCTTCTTCTTTTTCTTCCACTTCTTCTTCCTCTAATTTTTCTACTTTTTTTCTTCTTTTTAATCTTCTTCTTTGTCTTCCTCTTCTGCATCTTTTTCTTCTTCTTCTTCTTCCTCTTCATCTTCTACTTCTTATTCTTATTTTGTTTCTTCTTCTTTTTCTTCTTCTTCACTTTCTTCTTCTTCTTCTTCTTCTTCTTTTTCTTCATCTTCTCCTCTTTTTCTTCCTTCCCTCTTCCTCTTCTTCTTCTAATTCTTCTTCATCTTCATCTTGTTATCGTCGTCTTCTTTTTCTTCTTCTTCATCCTTTGCTTCTTATTCTTCTACTTCTTCTCCTTCTTTTTCTTTTCTTTTTCTTCTTGACCTTCTTCTTCTTCTTCTTCTTCTCTTCCTCCTCCTCCTCATCCTTCTTCTTCTTCTTCTTCTTTTTCTTCTTCTTCTTTCTCCTCCTCTTCTTTTTATTTTTCTTCCTCTTCTTCTTCTTCTTCTTCTTCTTCTTCTTCTTTTCTTCTTCTTCTTCCTCCTCTTCTTCTCATTCTTCTTCTTGTTCTTCTTCTTCTATCTATTTTTATTCTTCTACTTCTCCTCTTCTTTTCTTCTTCTTCCTCCTCCTCTTCTTCTCGTTCTTCTTGTTCTTCTTCTTCTTTCTTTTTTTCTTCTTCTTCTTTTTCTTCTTTTTCTTTTTCTCCTCTTCTTCTTCTTTTTCTTTTCTTCTTGTTATTATTTTTCTTCTTCTTGTTCTTTTTCTTTTTCTTCTTCTTCTACTTCTTCTTCCCCTTCTTCTTCTTCTTCTTCTTCTTCTTCTACCTCCTCGTCTTCTTCTTCTTCTTCTACTTCTACATCTTCTTCTGCTGCTTCTTCTTCTACTTCATATTGTTATTCTTTTTCTTCTTCTTCTTCTACTTCTACTTCTTTTTCTTCATCATCATCACCTTGTTCTTCTTCTTCTTGCCCTTCTCCCTTTTCCTCTTCTTTCTCTTCTACTTGTTACACTTCTTCTTCTTGCTCTTCTTCTTAATCTTTTTCTTCTTCTTCTTCTTCTTCTGCTTCTTCTTCTTCTTCTTAATCTTATTTTCTTCTTCTTTTCATTCTATTCCTTCTTCTTTTTCTTTTTCTTATTCTTCTTCTTCTCCATCTTCTTCTTCTTCCACTTCCCCTTCATCTTCTTGTTCTTCTTCTTTTTCTTATTTGTTTTCTTCTTCTTCTTCTTCTGCTTCTTCTTCTTCTTCTTCTTCTTCTTCTACTTTTACTTCTTGTTCTTCTACTTCTACTACTTCTTCTTCTCCACTTTTTTGCCTTATGGTCTTCTTATTCCTCTTCTTCATATTCTTCTACTTCTTCCTCTCCTCATTCTTCTTCTTCTTCTTCTTGTTATTCCTCTTCTCTTTCTTCATCTTCTTCTAATTCTTTTTCTTCTTCCTCTTCTTTTTCTTCTCCTTCTTCTTCTACTACTTCTAGTTCTTCTTCTTTTTCTTCTTCTTCTTCTTCTTATTCTCTTTCTTCTTAAACTTTTACATCTTTTTCTTCTTCTTCTTCTTCTTCTTTTTCTTCTTCTTGTTTTTCTTCTTCTACTTCTTCTACTACTTCTACTTCTTCTTGGTATTCTTCTTCTTGTTCTTTTTCTACTTCTTTGTCATCTTCTTCTTTTTCTTCTTCCTCTTCTTCTTCTTCCTCTTCACCTTCTTCTTCTTCTTCTCCTTCTTCTTCCTCTTCTGCTTCTTCTCGTCCTTCTTTTTTCAATTCTTCTTAATCTTCTTTTCTTCTTTATCTTCTTCTTGTTGTTGTTGTTCCCCTTATTCTTCTTCTTTTTCTTCTTCTATCTTTTCATCTTGTTCTTCTACATCTTCTTGTTCTTATTTTTCTTCTTTGTCTCCTTTATTTTCTTCTTCTTCTCCTTCTACTTCTTCTTCTTCTTCTTCTTCTTCTTCTTCTTCATCTGCTTCTTCTTTTCCTTCTCCTTCTTCCTCTTCTTTCTCTTATTCCCTTTTCCTCTTCTCCTTCTCCTCCTCTTCTTCTTCCTCTTAATTTTCTTCTTCTTCTTCATCTTGTTCTTCATAATCATCATCATCTTCTTCTTCTTCTCCTCTTCTTCTTCTTTTCCACTTCTTTTGCTTCTTCTTCTTCTTTTTTATTTCTTCTTTATCTTCTACATGTTCTTCTTCTTCTTCTTCTTCTTCTACGTCTTCTTCTTCTTCTACCTCTTCTTCTTCTTCTTCTTCTTCTTCTTCTTATTCTTGTTCTTCTTCTTCTTCTTTTTGTTCTTCTTTTTCATCATCATCATCATCTTCTTCTTCTTCTCCTTCTCTTCCTCTTCCTTTGCTTCTTTATTTTCTATTTCTTCTTCTTGTTCTTCTTCATGTCCTTCTTGTTATTTTTCTTCTTCTTCACCTTCTTCTTCTTCTTCTTCCTCTTCATCATAATCTTCTTCTTCCACTTATTCTTCCTCTACTTCTACTTCCACTTTTCCTTCTCCTTCTATATCTTTGTCCTCTTCTTCTTGTTCATCTTCTTCTTCTTCTACCACTTCTTCCTTTTCTTCCTCTTCTTCTTCTTCTTCTTCTTCTTCTTCCTCTACTTCTTATTCTTCTTTTTTTCTATTTCTTCTTCTTCTTTTACTTCTTATTCTTCATCTTCTTCTTCCCCTTCTTCTTCTTCTTCTTCTTCCTCATCATCATGTTCTTCTTCTTATTCCTCAACTTCTTCTTCTTCTTCTTCTTGTGCTTCTTCTTCTTTTTCTCCTCCTTCTTCTTCTTCTTCTTCTCGTTCTTCTTCTTCTTCTTCTTCTTCTTTTTCTTCTTCTTTGTGTTTTTCTTTTTCCTCCTCTTCTTCTTCTTCTTTTTCTACTTCTCCTTCTTCTTCTTCTTCAAAATCTTCTTCTTTTATTACTTCTTCTTCTTCTTTTACCTCTTCTTCTTCTTCTTCTTCCTTTTCTCCTTTTCTTGTTCTTTTCCTCTTCTTCTTCAAGTTATTCTTCTTCTTCTTCTTCTTATTCTTCTTCCTCTTCTTCTTCTTCTTCATCATCATGTTCTTCTTATTCTTTTTTTATTGTTCTTGATCTTCTTCTTCTACTTCTTCTTTTTCCCCTCCTCCTCCTCCTCCATCTTCTTCTTCTTATCCTTGTACTTCTTCTTCCTTTTCTTCTTGTTCTTGTTCTTTTCCTTCTCCTTCTTCCTCTTCTTTCTCTTCTTCTTGTTCCTCTTCCACTTCTACGTCCTCTTCTTCCTCCTCTTAATTTTCTTCTTCTTCTTCTTTTTCTTCTTCTTCATCTTCTAATTCTTCTTCTTCTTCTTCTTCTTCTTCTTCTTCTTCTTCATCTTCTTCTTCTCCTCTTTTTCTTCTTTTCCACTTCTTCTATTTCTTTTTCTTCTTTTATTTCTTATCCTTCTTTTCTTCTCCTTCTTCTTCATCTTCTTCTTATTCTTCTTCATCATGTTCTTCTTCTTGTTCTTCCACTTCTTCTTCTTCTTTTAATTCTTCTTCTTCTTCTTCTTCTTCTTCTTGGTGTTTTTCTTTTTCCTCTACTTCTTCTTCTTCTTTTTCTGCTCCTTCATTTTCTTCTTCTTCTTCTTCTTCATCATCATCTTCTTCTTCTACTTCTTCTTTTTCTTCTTTTACCTCTTCTTCTTCTTTTTATCCTTTGCTTGTTCTTTTCCTCTTCTTTTTCAAGTTATTTTTCTTCTTCTTCTTGTTCTTATTCTTCTTCCTCTTCTTCATCATCATCATCATCTTCTTCTTCTTTTTTTATTTTTCTTATTCTTCTTCTTCTTCTTCTTCTTCTTCTTCTTCTTTTTCTCCTCCTCTTTCCTCTTCTTCTTCTTCTTCTTCTTCTTCATCTCCTTCTTCTACTTCTTCATCATCTCCTTCTTCTTCTTCTTATTCTTCATCATCGTCATCTTGTTGTTGTTGTTCTTCTTCTTCTTGTACTTCTCGCTTTCCCTCTTCTTTCTCCTCTACTTGTTCCGCTTCTTCTTCTTACTCTTCTTCTTAATCTTATTTTTCTTCTTCTTCTTCTTCTTAATCCTAACTTTCTTCTTCTTCTTCTACCTCTTCTTCTTCTTCTTTTTATTCTATTCTTTCTTCTTTTTCTTTTTATTTTTCTTGTTCTTCTTCTTCTCCATCTTCTTTTTCTTCCACTTCCTCTTCTTCTTCTTGTTCTTCTTCATCTTCTTCTTCTTCTTCTTCTACTTCTACTTCTTCATCTTCTCCACTTTTTCGTCTTATCGTCTTCTTCTTCTTCTTCTACCAATTCTTCTACTTCTTCTCCTTCTTCTTCTTCTTCTTCTTCTTCTTCTTCTTCCTCCTCCTCTTCTCTTTCTTCTTCTTCCTCTACTTCTCTTTCCTCTTCTTCTTTTTCTTCTTCCTCTTCTTCTTCTTGTCCTTCTTCTTCTTCTACTTCTGCTTCTTCTTTTTCCTCTTTTTCTTCTTCTTCTTCATATTGTTCTTCAACTTCTTCAATTTCTACTTCGTTTCCTTCTTCATCATCTTCTTCTTCTTCTTCATGTACTTCTTCTTGGTATTCTTCTTCTTGTTCCTCTTCTTCTTCTTTATCATCTTCTTCTAATTCTTTTTTCACTTCTCCTTCTTCCTCTTCACCTTCTTCTTCTTCTTCTCGTTCTCCTTCTTCTTCTTCCTCTTCTTATTCTTCTCCTACTTTTTTTTAATATTTCTTCTTCTTCTTTTCTTCTTCTTCTTTTCTTCTTCTTCTCTCTTTTCTTCTTGTTCTTCTACATCCTAATCTTTTTCTTTTTCTTCTTCGTCTCCTTCATCTTCTTGTTCTTCTTCGTCTACTTCTTCTTCTTCTTCTTCTTGTGCTTTTCCCTTTCCTTCTTCCTCTTCTTTCTCTTCTTCTTATTCCTCTTCTGCTTCTGCTTCCACTTCTTCTTCCTCTTAATTTTCTCCTTCTTTTTGTTCTTCTTCTTCATCATCTTCTTCTTCTTCTTCTTTTTCTTCTTCTTGATCTTTTTCTTCTTCTTCTTCTCCACTTAATCTACTTCTTTTTTATTTCTTCTTGATCTTCTACATGTTCTTCTTCTTCATCTTCTTCTTCTACTTCTTCTTCTACTTCTTCTTCTACCTTTACTTCTTCTTCTTCTTCTTATTCTTCTTCTTCTTCTTCTTCTTCTTCTTCTTCTTCTTCTTCTTCTTCTTCTTCTTCTTCTTTTTATTCTTCTTCTTCATCATCATCATTATCTTCTTCTTCTTCCTCTTCTTCTCCTTCTCCTTCTTCTTCCTCTTGCTCTGCTTTTTCTTCTTCTTCTTCTTCGTCATGTCCTTCTTTTTCTACTTCTTCTTTGCCTTCTTCTTCTTCTTCCTCTTCTTCATCATAATATTCTTCTTCTTCTTATTCTTCTTCTGCTTCTTCTTCTTCTTTTTCTTCTCCTTCTACATCTTCGTCCTCTTCTTCTTGTTCCTCTTTTTCTTCTTCATCCCTTTCTACTTGCTCTTCTTATTCTTCTTATTCTTCTTCTTCTTATTCTTATTCTTCTTCTTTTGCTATTTCTTCTTCTTCTTTTACTTATTATTATTCTTCTTCTTCTCCTTCTTCTTCTTCTTCTTCTTCTTATTCTTCCACTTCTACTTCTTCTTTTTCTTCTTCTTCTTCTTCTTCTCCTTCTTCTCTTTTGATGAGGACATCATGTTCGAGAAGGACTTTCGACGACCAAGGACCAGGTCTTATACAAAAAAACAAGGCCAAAATCTAAATTCCTGCTGCCGAAAGCCGCCTCCGCCGCAACCTCCGCCGTCGCCGCGCCTCCAGCCATCCGGATGACCCGCGCCGACCCACGCCAGACCGCGAACTGTGACCCGCGCCGACCCACACCAGACTCACGAACTGTGACCCGCGCCGACCCACGCCAGACCGCGAACTGTGACCCGCGCCGACCCACACCAGACTCACGAACTATGACCCGCGCCGACCCACGCCAGCCCGCGCCGAGTAACGCCAGCCCGTGCCGAGTAACGCCAGCCGCGCCGACCCACGCCAGCCCGCGCCGACCGCACCGCCGCCGAAACGTCGCCGCGCCTCCAACCATCCGAAATTAGGGATAAATACATGAATTTTCATTAATTTTCTCAGAATTTTAAGAGTCTATTTTTAGGTGCCTTTTAATTTACCCATGTGTCCTTTAGTATTCCCATATTATGAGTCAAATGTCTTTTGTACCCTTTTGGATTCCTATATAAGGGGAAGTCCTCTTCTATTGTAAGGATATACAGTTAATGAAAACTTTTTGAGTGTTCTTTGCTTCCATTCTGAGTTCGTGAATGCTCTGAGTGTCTTTGGCGTGCTGACTCGTCAAAGCTCTGATACTGGGAGGAGGGACGCGAGGTCCAAGTGGTGAGACGCCACTCCAGTCTATCATCTTCCTTCACCGCTCAACCATCTTCAAGTTGAAGTTTTCGTTTTCCTCGTCTTCCTTTTTTACAAGTAATTTCCAATTCCTAGATTATTAATTTGTCGTCAATAGATTTTCATTCTGCGAAGTGCAACTTCTATTATAAATTATATTTAAGTTTCAACTGGTACTTAACCAATCTAAGTACTCCCCATTTCTGAGTGTTTGAAAGTGTGTAGCCGTAATCGATTTAGCGACTTCTTAGCCGCTATCGATCCTAGTTTAGTTAGGCTTCATTGGTTGGTGCCCCTTTGCGTTCAACCCTCTTCGTATCTAGGATGTGTGTCCCTTAGGGGGACGACCCTGCTCTTTGTTGTGCATCAGCCACGAATTTTCTAACTAAGCAATTTTCTTCAATCCTACATCACATTTGGTATCAGAGCAACGGTTATTCGGTTACTTTGTGAGCTGCACACACCCACTTTACGAAAACGTTTATGAGAACTAGATCTGGTAGGGAATATACAATGGATAATCAATTTGAACAACTCATGGAACAGATGCAACAAATGCAATTAGCTATACAGGAGCTATCAACTCAAACAAATGCAAGATTCAATCAATTAGAAAGAAATCAAGTGGAACCAGAAATTACTGAAGAAGAAATACAACCCCCTAGACTTACAGTCACACCGACACCACAACGTAGAATGGAACCAGAGATAATAGAAGAAGGAAGCGACTATCAATCAACAATAAGACACAGAAACCGGACCGAAAATGATAATGACCAATTACTCAGATCAATCAAATTCGAAATTCCTAGTTTTGAAGGTTCCCTTAACCCTAAAGAATATTTAGAATGGGAAGCCGCTATAGACAAATATTTTCAATGGTTTAGACTTACTGAAGATAGAAAGGTATTATTTGCTAAAATGAAATTATCTAAGCAAGCACGACTCTATATGGAAGCTGTAGATAATGATAACTTTCAAAGAAACTCGCCGCCAATTGAAACTTGGAATGAACTTAAAAGAGCCCTTAGGCAGAAATATGTTCCAAGAACTTATAAAAATCAATTGTTGGACCAATGGCAACGTCACACACAAGGAGGAAAATCAATAAATGAATATATTGCCAAATTCGATGAATATCATCTCAGATGTGGAATAGATGAAGACCCATCTATGACTCTTTCCCGATTTCGTGCTGGACTTAGGGAAGACCTACAAAGAGAACTCTTAATTCGTGGCGTAGAATCCCTACCCGAAGCCTATAGAATAACTAGCGAAATAGAGCGCTTACAAAAGACCTATCCTACAAAGAAGTTTGAACCCAAACCTATACCTAAATACTCTAATAATGGATCATCTACTAGCTGAACCCAGCCTACTACCGCCATAAAACCCAATCCAACCACCACAAAACCTAAAGAAATAACTTGTTATAAATGTAATGGAAAATGACATGTAGCAGCCCAATGTCCCACCAGGATAAACTACTTAGAAGAAGGTGAAAGTGAGGAACCTAAAATAGACACCAAGGAGATAACAGAATACAACTCAGATAGTGACCTTGCTAATGAATATTATGAAGATGAAGAAGACAACCCATGGGAAGAAACTCTAGCTGTAGTTAGATGCACCCTTACTCAACCAAAAATTAGTGAAGACTGGAGAAGAACTGCAATCTTTCATACTTTCATTAAAATAGGAGAAAAGGTTTGCAAAGTAGTAATCGATAGTGGGAGCAGTATTAATGCCATTTCTACAGATTCGGTGACCAAACTTGGCCTAATTACGACCCCACACCCCCACCCTTACACTGTCTCATGGATTAATGAGACATCTATTCCAGTTAAAGTACAATGTATAGTTTTTTTAGCATTTGAACAATATTCAGAAGATATAGTTTGTGACATAGTCCCAATGCAAGTAGGAAGCATCATATTAGGGAGACCATGGCTTTACGACCACGATGCTTTATTAACAGGGAAATCCCATACATGCATCTTTACGCATAATGGACAAAAGATTAAACTATATCCATCCCCTCCCAAGGATAAAATTCAACCTATCAAGAAGACAAATCAAATTAAGAATAACAAAATTCATATCATATCTAAAGGAGAAGCCATGCGTGAATTCACTGATGGATTAGTAATATGGGCATTAGCAGTTAAAAAAGTACAAACTAAGATACCTGACATAGTCATCCCACCTGAGATCGAATCTACCATAAATGAATTTAGTGATATATTCTTAGAAGAACCAAACAGTTTGCCCCCACTTAGAGATATACAACATTGTATTGATCTTGTCCCTAGAGCTAGCTTACCAAACTTGCCTCACTATAGAATGAGTCCCACTGAACACGAAGAGTTAAGTCGACAAGTTAAGGAATTAATGGAGAAGGGATTTATTCAAGAAAGTCTAAGCCCTTGCGCCGTCCCAGCATTATTAACCCCTAAAAAAGACGGTACATGGAGAATGTGTATCGATAGCAGGGCTATTAACAAAATTACTATAAAATATAGGTTTCCCATCCCTAGACTTGATGACCTCTTAGATCAAATGAATGGGGCAAAGATTTTCTCAAAGATTGATTTAAAAAGTGGATATCACCAGATTAGGATTCGCCCTGGGGATGAATGGAAAACGGCATTCAAAACTCAAAATGGACTTTACGAATGGCTAGTGATGCCTTTTGGCCTTTCCAATGCACCTAGCACTTTTATGAGAGTTATGACTCAGATTCTTAGGCCTTTCTTAGGACAATTTGCAGTGGTATATTTTGATGATATATTGATTTTTAGTAAAAATATAGAAGCCCATTTGGATCATCTTAAGAAAGTTTGTTTGGTGCTTCGAGAGAACAAGTTATATGTGAACTTAAAAAAATGTGCATTTATGACACGCAGTGTCAATTTCTTAGGATTCATAATTTCTGATGTTGGAGTATCGGCCGATCCTGAAAAAATCAATGCAATAATAAACTGGCCTATACCCAAAAGTGTTCACGATGTTAGAAGTTTTCATGGTTTAACAACATTTTACAGGAGATTTATAAAAGGATTTAGCACACTCACAGCTCCGATCACGGATTGTATTAGAAAGGGCGGATTTGATTGGACTGATAAAGCTAACGACGCCTTTGATAAAATTAAAACCTGTATGACCCAAGCCCTAGTTTTGAGACTCCCAGATTTTAATCTAGTATTCGAGGTTTCTTGTGATGCTTCGGGAGTTGGAATTGGAGGTGTATTAAATCAAGAAGGGCGACCTATTGCATACTTTAGTGAGAAATTAAATGAGGCAAAGCGAAAATACTCAGTATACGATAAAGAATTTTATGCTATAGTTCAGACTTTAAGACATTGGAGACATTATCTTTTACCTAAAGAATTTGTTTTAAATTCTGATCACGAAGCCCTCAAGTATTTAAATTCTCAAAGGAAACTTAAACCTCAGCATGCTAAGTGGGTTGAGTTTATTCAAAGTTACACATTTGTGCTGAAGCATAAACCTGGTTTAGAAAATAAGGTAGCTGATGCGTTAAGTAGAAAAATAAATCTTTTAACTACCTTATCTGTTTCAATCACTGGATTCGATGTTTTACCATCTTTATATTCAACATGTGAGGACTTTAAAGATATTTATTCTAAACTTTTAGAGAAACCATCTATGGTAATAAACGATTATATGATAAAAGAAGGTTATCTATTTTATAATCAGAAATTATGCATTCCAAAAACCTCATTAAGAGATTTTCTTATTTGGGAAATACATGCGGGAGGTTTAGCTGGCCACTTTGGAAGAGATAAGACTATATCAGCCGTAGAATATAAGTTTTATTGGCCTGGATTAAAACGACAAGTGGCTAGAATAGTGGCAGGCTGTAGGAACTGTTTAGTCTCCAAACTTAGGAAACAAAATACTGGACTATATATGCCTTTACCCGTCCCATCGAGACCTTGGGAAGACATTTCTATGGATTTCGTGCTAGGATTACCTAAGACAACAAGACGATTTGATTCAATCTTTGTAGTCGTCGATAGATTTACTAAGATGGCTAGGTTTGTTCCATGTTATAAGACCTCAGATGCATCTCATATTTCTAGACTTTTCTTTGACGAAATTGTCAAAATACATGGAGTACCTAAGACCATAGTATCTGATAGAGATGTTAGGTTCACATCACATTTTTGGAGAACTTTATGGCAATCATTAGGAACAAAACTGAAATTCTCCACAGCTTATCATCCACAAACTGATGGCCAGACTGAAGTTGTCAACCGAAGTTTAGGAAACTTATTAAGAAGTTTAGTTGGTGATAATGTTAAAAATTGGGACTTACTTTTACCAAGAATAGAATATGCTTATAATAGCTCAGTCAATAGGACAATTGGAATAAGCCCGTTCGAAGCCTATAACGGTTATAAGCCCCATAGTCCTATAGACTTAATTCCTTTACCTACACATACTCGTTCATCAGAATCAGCCATAGAATTTGTCGAACATATAAGGAATATTCATAAAAGTATAAAAGAAAAAATTAGTCTAAGCAATGAAACATATAAAAAATTGGCTGATGCACATAGAAAGAACAAGGAGTTTTCTGTGGGAGATTTTGTCATGATACGTGTGAGGCCTGAGAGGTTTCCTCCGGGAACATTAAGAAAGTTGCATGCAAAGGGCATTGGACCTTTTAGAATCATAACTAAAATTAGCCCGAACGCGTATACTTTAGAGTTGCCAGACGATTATGGAGTTAGCAACACTTTCAATATCTCAGACTTGGTGGCTTACAAGGAGCCAGTTGAAATACCTAGTGAGCCGTTTGAGCCTGAATCTCCTCCCCTTATGAGTGAACCCCTACCCGAGTGTCCACAGGCCTGTTTTAAGAAAGCTAGTGAGCAGATTGAAAAAATTATTGATGATAAAATTACTAACACTAGGAATAAACAATATCGGAAATATCTTGTACATTGGAAAGACAGGTTAAACGAAGATGACACTTGGATATCTCGAGAGGAGCTTCATCGTTTGAACCTTGGAGCACTTGAAGACTACGAGAGGGCCAGAGATTATTCATCAAAGCTGAGTTTTTCCCACCCCAAGGGAAATGATGAGGACATCATGTTCGAGAAGGACTTTCGACGACCAAGGACCAGGTCTTATACAAAAAAACAAGGCCAAAATCTAAATTCCTGCTGCCGAAAGCCGCCTCTGCCGCAACCTCCGCCGTCGCCGCGCCTCCAGCCATCCGGATGACCCGCGCCGACCCACGCCAGCCCGCGCCGACCCACGCCAGACCGCGAACTGTGACCCGCGCCGACCCACACCAGACTCACGAACTGTGACCCGCGCCGACCCACGCCAGCCCGCGTCGAGTAACGCCAGCCCGCGCCGACCCACGCCAGACCGCGAACTGTGACCCGCGCCGACCCACACCAGACTCACGAACTGTGACCCGCGCCGACCCACGCCAGCCCGCGCCGAGTAACGCCAGCCCGTGCCGAGTAACGCCAGCCGCGCCGACCCACGCCAGCCCGCGCCGACCGCACCGCCGCCGAAACGTCGCCGCGCCTCCAACCATCCGAAATTAGGGATAAATACATGAATTTTCATTAATTTTCTCAGAATTTTAAGAGTCTATTTTTAGGTGCCTTTTAATTTACCCATGTGTCCTTTAGTATTCCCATATTATGAGTCAAATGTCTTTTGTACCCTTTTGGATTCCTATATAAGGGGAAGTCCTCTTCTATTGTAAGGATATACAGTTAATGAAAACTTTTTGAGTGTTCTTTGCTTCCATTCTGAGTTCGTGAATGCTCTGAGTGTCTTTGGCGTGCTGACTCGTCAAAGCTCTGATACTGGGAGGAGGGACGCGAGGTCCAAGTGGTGAGACGCCACTCCAGTCTATCATCTTCCTTCACCGCTCAACCATCTTCAAGTTGAAGTTTTCGTTTTCCTCGTCTTCCTTTTTTACAAGTAATTTCCAATTCCTAGATTATTAATTTGTCGTCAATAGATTTTCATTCTGCGAAGTGCAACTTCTATTATAAATTATATTTAAGTTTCAACTGGTACTTAACCAATCTAAGTACTCCCCATTTCTGAGTGTTTGAAAGTGTGTAGCCGTAATCGATTTAGCGACTTCTTAGCCGCTATCGATCCTAGTTTAGTTAGGCTTCATTGGTTGGTGCCCCTTTGCGTTCAACCCTCTTCGTATCTAGGATGTGTGTCCCTTAGGGGGACGACCCTGCTCTTTGTTGTGCATCAGCCACGAATTTTCTAACTAAGCAATTTTCTTCAATCCTACATCACATTTGGTATCAGAGCAACGGTTATTCGGTTACTTTGTGAGCTGCACACACCCACTTTACGAAAACGTTTATGAGAACTAGATCTGGTAGGGAATATACAATGGATAATCAATTTGAACAACTCATGGAACAGATGCAACAAATGCAATTAGCTATACAGGAGCTATCAACTCAAACAAATGCAAGATTCAATCAATTAGAAAGAAATCAAGTGGAACCAGAAATTACTGAAGAAGAAATACAACCCCCTAGACTTACAGTCACACCGACACCACAACGTAGAATGGAACCAGAGATAATAGAAGAAGGAAGCGACTATCAATCAACAATAAGACACAGAAACCGGACCGAAAATGATAATGACCAATTACTCAGATCAATCAAATTCGAAATTCCTAGTTTTGAAGGTTCCCTTAACCCTAAAGAATATTTAGAATGGGAAGCCGCTATAGACAAATATTTTCAATGGTTTAGACTTACTGAAGATAGAAAGGTATTATTTGCTAAAATGAAATTATCTAAGCAAGCACGACTCTATATGGAAGCTGTAGATAATGATAACTTTCAAAGAAACTCGCCGCCAATTGAAACTTGGAATGAACTTAAAAGAGCCCTTAGGCAGAAATATGTTCCAAGAACTTATAAAAATCAATTGTTGGACCAATGGCAACGTCACACACAAGGAGGAAAATCAATAAATGAATATATTGCCAAATTCGATGAATATCATCTCAGATGTGGAATAGATGAAGACCCATCTATGACTCTTTCCCGATTTCGTGCTGGACTTAGGGAAGACCTACAAAGAGAACTCTTAATTCGTGGCGTAGAATCCCTACCCGAAGCCTATAGAATAACTAGCGAAATAGAGCGCTTACAAAAGACCTATCCTACAAAGAAGTTTGAACCCAAACCTATACCTAAATACTCTAATAATGGATCATCTACTAGCTGAACCCAGCCTACTACCGCCATAAAACCCAATCCAACCACCACAAAACCTAAAGAAATAACTTGTTATAAATGTAATGGAAAATGACATGTAGCAGCCCAATGTCCCACCAGGATAAACTACTTAGAAGAAGGTGAAAGTGAGGAACCTAAAATAGACACCAAGGAGATAACAGAATACAACTCAGATAGTGACCTTGCTAATGAATATTATGAAGATGAAGAAGACAACCCATGGGAAGAAACTCTAGCTGTAGTTAGATGCACCCTTACTCAACCAAAAATTAGTGAAGACTGGAGAAGAACTGCAATCTTTCATACTTTCATTAAAATAGGAGAAAAGGTTTGCAAAGTAGTAATCGATAGTGGGAGCAGTATTAATGCCATTTCTACAGATTCGGTGACCAAACTTGGCCTAATTACGACCCCACACCCCCACCCTTACACTGTCTCATGGATTAATGAGACATCTATTCCAGTTAAAGTACAATGTATAGTTTTTTTAGCATTTGAACAATATTCAGAAGATATAGTTTGTGACATAGTCCCAATGCAAGTAGGAAGCATCATATTAGGGAGACCATGGCTTTACGACCACGATGCTTTATTAACAGGGAAATCCCATACATGCATCTTTACGCATAATGGACAAAAGATTAAACTATATCCATCCCCTCCCAAGGATAAAATTCAACCTATCAAGAAGACAAATCAAATTAAGAATAACAAAATTCATATCATATCTAAAGGAGAAGCCATGCGTGAATTCACTGATGGATTAGTAATATGGGCATTAGCAGTTAAAAAAGTACAAACTAAGATACCTGACATAGTCATCCCACCTGAGATCGAATCTACCATAAATGAATTTAGTGATATATTCTTAGAAGAACCAAACAGTTTGCCCCCACTTAGAGATATACAACATTGTATTGATCTTGTCCCTAGAGCTAGCTTACCAAACTTGCCTCACTATAGAATGAGTCCCACTGAACACGAAGAGTTAAGTCGACAAGTTAAGGAATTAATGGAGAAGGGATTTATTCAAGAAAGTCTAAGCCCTTGCGCCGTCCCAGCATTATTAACCCCTAAAAAAGACGGTACATGGAGAATGTGTATCGATAGCAGGGCTATTAACAAAATTACTATAAAATATAGGTTTCCCATCCCTAGACTTGATGACCTCTTAGATCAAATGAATGGGGCAAAGATTTTCTCAAAGATTGATTTAAAAAGTGGATATCACCAGATTAGGATTCGCCCTGGGGATGAATGGAAAACGGCATTCAAAACTCAAAATGGACTTTACGAATGGCTAGTGATGCCTTTTGGCCTTTCCAATGCACCTAGCACTTTTATGAGAGTTATGACTCAGATTCTTAGGCCTTTCTTAGGACAATTTGCAGTGGTATATTTTGATGATATATTGATTTTTAGTAAAAATATAGAAGCCCATTTGGATCATCTTAAGAAAGTTTGTTTGGTGCTTCGAGAGAACAAGTTATATGTGAACTTAAAAAAATGTGCATTTATGACACGCAGTGTCAATTTCTTAGGATTCATAATTTCTGATGTTGGAGTATCGGCCGATCCTGAAAAAATCAATGCAATAATAAACTGGCCTATACCCAAAAGTGTTCACGATGTTAGAAGTTTTCATGGTTTAACAACATTTTACAGGAGATTTATAAAAGGATTTAGCACACTCACAGCTCCGATCACGGATTGTATTAGAAAGGGCGGATTTGATTGGACTGATAAAGCTAACGACGCCTTTGATAAAATTAAAACCTGTATGACCCAAGCCCTAGTTTTGAGACTCCCAGATTTTAATCTAGTATTCGAGGTTTCTTGTGATGCTTCGGGAGTTGGAATTGGAGGTGTATTAAATCAAGAAGGGCGACCTATTGCATACTTTAGTGAGAAATTAAATGAGGCAAAGCGAAAATACTCAGTATACGATAAAGAATTTTATGCTATAGTTCAGACTTTAAGACATTGGAGACATTATCTTTTACCTAAAGAATTTGTTTTAAATTCTGATCACGAAGCCCTCAAGTATTTAAATTCTCAAAGGAAACTTAAACCTCAGCATGCTAAGTGGGTTGAGTTTATTCAAAGTTACACATTTGTGCTGAAGCATAAACCTGGTTTAGAAAATAAGGTAGCTGATGCGTTAAGTAGAAAAATAAATCTTTTAACTACCTTATCTGTTTCAATCACTGGATTCGATGTTTTACCATCTTTATATTCAACATGTGAGGACTTTAAAGATATTTATTCTAAACTTTTAGAGAAACCATCTATGGTAATAAACGATTATATGATAAAAGAAGGTTATCTATTTTATAATCAGAAATTATGCATTCCAAAAACCTCATTAAGAGATTTTCTTATTTGGGAAATACATGCGGGAGGTTTAGCTGGCCACTTTGGAAGAGATAAGACTATATCAGCCGTAGAATATAAGTTTTATTGGCCTGGATTAAAACGACAAGTGGCTAGAATAGTGGCAGGCTGTAGGAACTGTTTAGTCTCCAAACTTAGGAAACAAAATACTGGACTATATATGCCTTTACCCGTCCCATCGAGACCTTGGGAAGACATTTCTATGGATTTCGTGCTAGGATTACCTAAGACAACAAGACGATTTGATTCAATCTTTGTAGTCGTCGATAGATTTACTAAGATGGCTAGGTTTGTTCCATGTTATAAGACCTCAGATGCATCTCATATTTCTAGACTTTTCTTTGACGAAATTGTCAAAATACATGGAGTACCTAAGACCATAGTATCTGATAGAGATGTTAGGTTCACATCACATTTTTGGAGAACTTTATGGCAATCATTAGGAACAAAACTGAAATTCTCCACAGCTTATCATCCACAAACTGATGGCCAGACTGAAGTTGTCAACCGAAGTTTAGGAAACTTATTAAGAAGTTTAGTTGGTGATAATGTTAAAAATTGGGACTTACTTTTACCAAGAATAGAATATGCTTATAATAGCTCAGTCAATAGGACAATTGGAATAAGCCCGTTCGAAGCCTATAACGGTTATAAGCCCCATAGTCCTATAGACTTAATTCCTTTACCTACACATACTCGTTCATCAGAATCAGCCATAGAATTTGTCGAACATATAAGGAATATTCATAAAAGTATAAAAGAAAAAATTAGTCTAAGCAATGAAACATATAAAAAATTGGCTGATGCACATAGAAAGAACAAGGAGTTTTCTGTGGGAGATTTTGTCATGATACGTGTGAGGCCTGAGAGGTTTCCTCCGGGAACATTAAGAAAGTTGCATGCAAAGGGCATTGGACCTTTTAGAATCATAACTAAAATTAGCCCGAACGCGTATACTTTAGAGTTGCCAGACGATTATGGAGTTAGCAACACTTTCAATATCTCAGACTTGGTGGCTTACAAGGAGCCAGTTGAAATACCTAGTGAGCCGTTTGAGCCTGAATCTCCTCCCCTTATGAGTGAACCCCTACCCGAGTGTCCACAGGCCTGTTTTAAGAAAGCTAGTGAGCAGATTGAAAAAATTATTGATGATAAAATTACTAACACTAGGAATAAACAATATCGGAAATATCTTGTACATTGGAAAGACAGGTTAAACGAAGATGACACTTGGATATCTCGAGAGGAGCTTCATCGTTTGAACCTTGGAGCACTTGAAGACTACGAGAGGGCCAGAGATTATTCATCAAAGCTGAGTTTTTCCCACCCCAAGGGAAATGATGAGGACATCATGTTCGAGAAGGACTTTCGACGACCAAGGACCAGGTCTTATACAAAAAAACAAGGCCAAAATCTAAATTCCTGCTGCCGAAAGCCGCCTCTGCCGCAACCTCCGCCGTCGCCGCGCCTCCAGCCATCCGGATGACCCGCGCCGACCCACGCCAGCCCGCGCCGACCCACGCCAGACCGCGAACTGTGACCCGCGCCGACCCACACCAGACTCACGAACTGTGACCCGCGCCGACCCACGCCAGCCCGCGTCGAGTAACGCCAGCCCGCGCCGACCCACGCCAGACCGCGAACTGTGACCCGCGCCGACCCACACCAGACTCACGAACTGTGACCCGCGCCGACCCACGCCAGCCCGCGCCGAGTAACGCCAGCCCGTGCCGAGTAACGCCAGCCGCGCCGACCCACGCCAGCCGCGCCGAGTAACGCCAGCCCGCGCCGACCGCACCGCCGCCGAAACGTCGCCGCGCCTCCAACCATCCGAAATTAGGGATAAATACATGAATTTTCATTAATTTTCTCAGAATTTTAAGAGTCTATTTTTAGGTGCCTTTTAATTTACCCATGTGTCCTTTAGTATTCCCATATTATGAGTCAAATGTCTTTTGTACCCTTTTGGATTCCTATATAAGGGGAAGTCCTCTTCTATTGTAAGGATATACAGTTAATGAAAACTTTTTGAGTGTTCTTTGCTTCCATTCTGAGTTCGTGAATGCTCTCAGTGTCTTTGGCGTGCTGACTCGTCAAAGCTCTGATACTGGGAGGAGGGACGCGAGGTCCAAGTGGTGAGACGCCACTCCAGTCTATCATCTTCCTTCACCGCTCAACCATCTTCAAGTTGAAGTTTTCGTTTTCCTCGTCTTCCTTTTTTACAAGTAATTTCCAATTCCTAGATTATTAATTTGTCGTCAATAGATTTTCATTCTGCGAAGTGCAACTTCTATTATAAATTATATTTAAGTTTCAACTGGTACTTAACCAATCTAAGTACTCCCCATTTCTGAGTGTTTGAAAGTGTGTAGCCGTAATCGATTTAGCGACTTCTTAGCCGCTATCGATCCTAGTTTAGTTAGGCTTCATTGGTTGGTGCCCCTTTGCGTTCAACCCTCTTCGTATCTAGGATGTGTGTCCCTTAGGGAGACGACCCTGCTCTTTGTTGTGTATCAGCCACGAATTTTCTAACTAAGCAATTTTCTTCAATCCTACATCATCCTTCTTCTGCTTCTTCTTCTTCTCCTTCATCTTCTTCTACTTATTCTTCTTCTTTTTATTCTTCTTCTTCCTCTTCTTCTTCTTTTTCTTCGTGTTTTTCTTTTTCCTAGTCATCTTCTTCTTCTTTTTCTACTTCTTCTTCTTCATCATCATCATCATCTTCTGCTTCTTCAACTTCTTCTTCTTATTTTACCTCTTCTTCTTCTTCTTCTTCTTCTCCTTTGCTTGTTGTTTTCCTCTCCTTCTTCAAGTTATTCTTCTTCTTCTTCTTCTTCTTCTTATTCTTCTTCCTCTTCTTCTTCAACTTCTTTCCCTTCTTCTTCTTTTGATTCTTCAACTTCTTATTCTTCTACTTCTTCTTCTTTATCTTCCCTTTCTCTGGTTCATCTTCCTCTTAATCTTCTTCTTCATCATTATCATCGTCATCTACTTCCTCTTCTTCTTCTTCTTCTTCATCTACTTCTTTTCGATTTCCTTCTACTTCTTACTCTTCTTCTTCTTCTTCCTCTTCTTTTTACTTCTTTCTTCTTCATCTTCTACTTCTTTTTGTTCTTCTTCTTCTTGTTCATCTTCCACTTCTTCTTCATCATAATCTTTTTCAACTACTTCTTCTTCTTCTTCTTTATCATCTTCTTCATCTTATTCTTCTTCTCTTTCTTCTTCTTCTTCATCATCATCATCTTCTTCTTCTTCTTCTTCTTCTTCATCCTTCTCTTCTTCTTTTGGTTTTTTTTATCTTCTTCTTCTTCTTCTTCTTCTTCTTCTTCTTCTTCTCCTTCTTCTTCTTATTCTTATTCTTATTCTCCTTATTTAGCTTCTTCTTCTTCTTCATCTTCTTCTCTTTCTTCTTCTTCTTCTTCTTCTTCTTCTCTTTTTTCTTCTTCTTCTTCTTCTTTTTCTTCTTCTTTTTCTTCTTCTTCTTCTTCTTCTTGTTCTTCTTCCCATTCTTCATCTTCTTCTTTTCGTTCTCCATTTTCTTCAACTTCCTTTTATTTTTCCTCTACTTCTACTTCTTCTTCTTCTTCTTTTCCTTCTTCTTGTTCTTCTTCTTCTACTTCTTCTTCTTCATTTTCTTCTTCATGTTCTTCTTCTTCTTCTTCAACTTCTTCTTCTTCTACTTCTTCTTTTTCTTCTTTTTCTTATTCTTCTTCATCTTCTTTTTCTTCTTCTTCTCCTCTTCCTCCTCCTCCTGGTCCTCTTCCTCTTCTTTTTCTCTTCTTCCTCTTCAACTTCTTCTTCTTCTTCTTCAACATCATGTTCATCTTCTTCTTCTTTGTCATCTTCTTATTCTTATTCCTCTTCTTCTTCTTCTTCTTCTTCTTCTTCTTCTTCTTCTTCTTCTCTTTCCCCTTCTTCCTTTTCTTCTTCTTCTTCTTCTCCTTGTTCACATTCTTCATTTTCTTCCATTTCTTCTTCCTCTAATTTTTCTTGCACTTTTTTCTCTTCTTTTTCTTCTTTTTTTCTTCGTCTTCTACTTCTTCTTGTTCTTCTTCTTCTGCTTCTTCTTCCTCTTCTTCTTCTTATTATTATTCTTTTTGTTATTCTTCTTCTTCTTCATCACCTTTTTCTTGTTCTTCTTCTTTTTCTTCTTCTTCTTCTTCTTCTTTTTCTTCTTCTTCTTCTCCTCTTTTTGTTCCTTCCCTCTTCCTCTTCTTCTTTTTATTCTTCTGCTTCTTCATCTTCTTCTTCTTTTACTTCTCGTTCTTCTACTTCTTCTACTTCTTCTTCTTCTTCTTCTTCTTTCTCTTTTTCTTTCTTTTATTTTTCTTCCTCTTCTTCTTCTTCTTCTTTTTCTTCTACTACTACTTCTTCTTCTTCTACTACTTCTTCTTCTTCTTCTTCTTCTTTGTCTTCTTCATCTTCTTCTTCTTCTTCTTGTCCACTTCCTCTTCCTCTTTTCCTTTGTTCTTCAAGTTATCCTCATCTTCTTCTTCCTTTTTATCTACTTGTCCTTCTTCTTCCTCTTCTTCTTCTTCTTCCTCCTCCTCTTCTTCTTCTTCTTCTTCTTCTTCTTCATCTTCATCTTCTTTTGCTTCATCATCATCATCATCTTCTACTTCTTCTTCCTCCTCTTCGTTTCTTCTTCTTCTTCTTCTTCTTCCAGTTCTTCTTCTTTTTCTTCTTCTTCTTCTTCTTCTCCTCCTCCTCCTCCTCCACCTCTTCTTCTTTCCCCACCTTCCTCTCCTTCTGCTTCTTCTTCTTCATCATCTTCTTCTTCTTCTTAATTATCTTCTTCTTCTTCACCTTCTTCTTCTTCTTTTCCTAATCCTTGTTCCTCTTCTTCTTCTTCCAGTTGCTCTTCCTCTATTTTTTCTTCTTCTTTTTGTCTTCTTTTTCTTCTTCTACTTCCTCTTCATCTACTTGTTTTTCTTCTTCTACATCTTCTTCTTCTTCCTCTTCATCATCTTCTTCTTCTTCTGCTTGTTCTTCTTCTTTCTTTTCTTCTTCTTTTTCTTCTTCTTATGCTCTTCTTCTTCCTATCTTATTCTTCTTCTTCTTGTTATTCTTCTACTTCTCCTTCTTCTTCTTCTTCTTCTTCTTCTTCTTCTTTTTCTTCTTCTTCTTCTTCTTCTGCTTCTTCTTCTTCTTTTCCTTCTTCTTCTTCACCTCCTTCTTCCACATCATCATCATCTTCTTCTTCTTCTTCTTCCTCTTTTTCTTTTTCTTCTTCTTTTTCTTCTTCTTTCTCTTCTTCTTCCTCTTACTTTTCTTCTTCAAGTTCTTCTTCTTCTTCTTCTCCTTCTTTTTCTTCTTCTTCTTCTTCTCCTTCTCCTTTTCTTCTTTTTTCCTCTTCTTCATAA
>JAIUJO010002865.1:15000-17500 GCA_023846275.1 Vanilla planifolia | reverse complement strand
TTCTTCCTCTTCTTCTTCCTCTTCTTCTTCTTCTACTTCTACTACTTCTTCTTCTTCTTCTTCCTCTTCTTCTTCTTCTTCTTCCCCTTCTTCTTCTCCCTCTTTTTCTTCTTCTTCTTCTTCTTCTTCTTCCTCTCCTTCTTCTTCATCTTCTTCTTATTCTAATTCTTCTTCTTCTTTTTCTCCTTCTTCCACTTCTTCTACTTCTTCCACTCCTTCTACTTCATCTCCTTCTTCTTCTTCTCCTTCTCCTTCCTCTTTTCCTTCTTGTTCTTGTTCAGCTTCTTCTTCTTCATCATTAACTTCTTCTTTTTCCCCTCCTTCATCTTCTTCTTTTTCTCCTTCTCCTTCTTCATCTTCTTCCTCTTCTCCTTCTTCCTTTTCTTCTTTTTCTTCTTCTTCTTCTTCTTCTTCTTCTCCATCTTCTTCTTCTTTTTGTCCTTCTTCCTTTAGTTCTCCTTCTTCTTCTACATTTTCTTCTTCTACTTCTTCTTCTTCTTCCTCCTCCTCTTCTACTTCTTCTTCTTCTTCTACTACTACTACTTTCTCCTCTTCTTCTTTCTTCTTCCTCATCATCTTCTTCTTCTTCTTCTTTGTCATCTACTTCTTCTTGTTCTTGTTCTTCTTCTTCTTCTTCTTCTTCTTCTTCTTCCTTTTCTTCTTCTTCTTCTTCTTCTTCTTCTTCTTCTTCTTCTTCTTCTTCTTCCTCTTCTAATACTTCTTCTTCTTCCTTTTCTTCTTTTTCTTCTTCTTATTCTATTACTTGTTCTTGTTCTTCTTCTACTTTTTCTTCCTCCTCCTCCTCCTCTAGTTCTTCTTCTTCTTCTACTACTACTTCTTCTTCGTCTTATTCTTATTCTTCCTCTTCTTCTTCCACTTCTTTTTCTTCTTCTTTTTCTTCTTCTTCCACTTGTTCTTCTTCTTCTTCTTCTTCTACTTTATATCTTTCTTTCTTTCATTCTCTCTTCTTCTTCTTCTGCTTCTTCTTTTTTCTTTCTTTCTTTCTTTCTTTTACTTCATCTACTTTTTTTTTCTTCTTCATCTTCATTTTCCTCTTCTTCTACTTCTTGCCCTTCCTCTTCTTCCTCTTCTTCTTCTTCTGCATGTTCTCCTTCTTCTTCTTCTTCTTCGTGTTATTCTTATTCTTTTTCTTCTTCTTCTTCTTCCTTTCCTTCTCCTTCTTCTTCTTTCTTTCTTTTTTCTTTCTTCTTCTTGTTCTTGTTCTTCTTTTTATTCTCCTTTTTCTTCTTCTTCTTCTTCTTCTTCTTTTTCTTCTTCTTCTTCTTCCTCTTTTTCTTCCTCTTCTTCTTCTTCTTCTTCTTCTTCTTCTTCTTCTTTTCTTCTCCTTCTTCTTCTTCTTCTTCTTCTTCTTCTTCTTCTTGTTCTTCTTCTTCTTCCTCCTCTTCTTCTTTTGCTCCTTCTACTTCTTCTAATTCTTCTTCTTCATCATCCTCTTCTAAATCTTCTTCTTATTCTTATTCTTGTTCTTCTTTTGCTTCTTTTTTTTTGCTTCTAATTCTTCTTCTTCTTCTTCTTCTCCTTATACTTCCTCAGCTTCTTCATCATCATCTTCTTCTCCTTCTTCTCTTCTTCTTCTTCTTCTTCTTCTTCTTCTTCTTCTTCTTCTTCTTTCCTCCTCAACTTCTTTTTGATCTTCTTCTTCTTCTACTTCTTGCTCTTCTTCTTCTTCTTCTTCTTTTTCTTCTTATTCTTCTTCTTTTTCTTCTTCTTCTTCTTCTTCTTCTTCTTTTTCTTCTTCTTCTTCTTCTTCTTCTTCTTCTTCCTTTTCTTCTTGTTCT
The DNA here is from genome assembly GCA_023846275.1 of Vanilla planifolia. Lineage (NCBI taxonomy): Eukaryota > Viridiplantae > Streptophyta > Magnoliopsida > Asparagales > Orchidaceae > Vanilla > Vanilla planifolia. The sequence goes on along the minus strand of JAIUJO010002865.1, from coordinate 15,701 downwards.
TCTTCTTCTTCCACTTCTTCTTTTTCTTCTTCATCTTTATCTTCTTCTTCTTTTCCTTTCTTCTTCTTCTTCTTCTTCTTCTTCTTCCTCCTCTTCTCCTTCTTCTTCTTCTTCTTTTTCTTCTTCTTCTTCTTTTTCTCCTTGTTCTTCTTTTCCTTTTTCTTCTTCTTCTTCTTCTTCTTCTTCTTCTTCTTCTTCTTCTTCTTCTATTTCTTCTTCTTCTTCATTCTCTTCTACTTCTTCTTCATAATCTTGTCCTTCTTTTTCTTCTTCTTCTTTTTCTTCTTCTTTTTCTTCTTCTTCTTCTTCTTCTTCTTTTTCTTCTTCTTCTTCTTCTTCTTCTTCTTTTCTTCTCCTTCTTCTTCTTCTTCTTCTTCTTCTTCTTCTTCTTGTTCTTCTTCTTCTTCCTCCTCTTCTTCTTTTGCTCCTTTTGCTTCTTCTAATTCTTCTTCTTCATCATCCTCTTCCAAATTTTCTTCTTATTCTTGTTCTTATTCTTCTTTTGCTTCTTTTTTTTGCTTCTACTGCTACTTCTTCTTCTTCTTCTTCTTCTTCTTCTCCTTATACTTTGTCTGCTTCTTCATCATCATCTTCTTCTCCTTCTTCTCTTCTTCTTCTCTTCTTCTTCTTCTTCTTTTTCTTCTTCTTCTTCTTCTTCTTCTTCTTCTTCTTCTTATTCTTCTTCTTTTTCTTCTTCTTCT
>JAIUJO010001575.1:32500-35568 GCA_023846275.1 Vanilla planifolia | reverse complement strand
CTCTTCTTCTACTTAATCTTCTTCTATTTCTTCTTCTTTTTATTATCATTATTATTATTATTATTATTATTATTGTTCTCCTTCTTCTTTTTGTTCAACTTCTACTTCATCTTCTTCGTCTTCATCATCACCATCATCTTCTTCTTCCTCATCTTCTTGATCTTCCTCTTCATCTTCCTCTTCTCCTTCTTCTTTTTCTTCTTCTTCTTGTTCTTCCTTTTCTTCTTCTTCTTCTTCCTCTTCTTCTTCTTTTTCTAATTCTCCTTCTCCTTCTCCTTCTTCTTCTTCTTTTCCTTCTTCTTTTTCATCATCTTCTTCTTCTTCTTCTCCATTGTCTTCATCTTCTTCATGTTTTTCTTCTTCTTTTTCTTCATCTTCTTCTTCTGCTTCTTCTTCTTCTTCTTCTACTTCTTCTTCTGCTTCTCCTACTCCTCCTCCTCCTTCTTCTTCTTCTCCTTCTCTTGCTACTCCTCTTACTTTCCCTTCTTCTTCTTACTCTTCTTTTTCTTCTTCTTCTTCTTGATCCTCTTCTACTACTTCAACATCTTCTTCCTCTTTTTGTTCTTCTTCTTCTTCTTGTTCCACTTCTTCTTCTTCTTCTTCTTCTTCTTCTTCTTCTTCTTCTTCTTCTCCTTCTTCATCTATTTCTTCTTCTTCTTCTACTAATACTACTTGATCTTTTACTTCTTCTTCTTCTTCTTCTTCTCCCACTTCTTCACCTGCTTATTCTTCTTCTTCTCCATATTCTTCTTCTCCTTTTTGTTCTTCTCCTTGTTCTCCTTCTTCTCCTTCTGTTTCTCCTTCTTCTTCTTCTTCTCCTTCTTCTCCTTCTCCATCTTGTTCTTCTTTTACATATTTTTCATCTTCTTCTTAATCTTTTTCCCTGTCTTCTTCATCATCATCATCATCTTCTTCTTCTTCTTCTTCTTCTTCTTTTTCTTCTTCTTCTTCTTCTTCTTCTTCTTCTACTTCTTCTTCTTGTACTTCTTCTTCTTCTACTACTGCTTATTCCTCATCTTCTTATTTCTCTTCTTCTTCTTCTTCTTCTTCTTCTTCTTCTTCTTCTTCTTCTTCTATTCCTTCTTCTCCTTCCTATCCTTCTACTCCTTCTCCTTCTTCTTGTGCTTGTTCCTCAACAACTTCTACTTCTCCTTCTTCTTCTTCTTCTTCTTCTTCTTCTTCTTCTCTTTTTTAGTTTTCTTCTTCTTCATCAACGTCTTCTACTTCTACTTCTTCTTCTTCTCCTTCTTCATCTTCTTCTTCTTTCTCTTCTTTCCCTTCTTTTTCTTCTTGTTCTTCCTCTTCTTCTTCTTTTTTCCTCTTGTTCTTCTTCTTCTTCATCTCCTTCTTCTTCTTTTCCTAATTCTTCTACTTCTTCATCTTTTTCTTCTTCATCTCCTCCTTCCTGTTCATCTTCATCTACTTGTTCCTCTTCCTCTCCTCCACCTTCTTCTTATTTTTCTTTTTCTTCTACTTCTTCTTTCTTTTCTCCTCCTCATTCATCCTGTCTTTTTTCTTCTTCTTCTTCTTCTTCTTCTACTTCTTCTTCTTCTTCTTTAGCTACTTCTTCTTCTTCTTCTTTTCCGTCTTCTTCTCCTTATTTTTTTTCTTCTTCATCTTTTTCCTCTTCATTTTCTTCTTCTTTTTCTTCTCCTTCGTTTTCTTCTTTTTCTTCTTCTTCTTCTTCTTTTTCTTTTATAATTCTTCCCCTCCTCCTCCATCTTCTTCTTCTTCTTCTTCTTATACTTCTTCATCATCATCTTCTTCTTCTTCTTCTTCTTCTTCTTCCGCTACTTCACCTCCTTCTTCTTCTTCCTCTTCTCCTTATTCTACTTCTCCTTCTTCTCCTACTCCTTCTTCTCCTTCATCATCTTCTTCTTCATCTTAATCTCCTTCATCTTCTTCTTATTATTATTATTATTATTATTATTATTACTCTACTACTACTTCTTCTTCTTTTTCTTTTTCACCTTCTTCTTCCTTTTCCTCTTCTTCTTTTACTTCTTGTTCTTCTTCTACTTCTTCTTCATCATCTTCTTCTTCTCTTCCTTCTTCTTCAACTTCCTCTCCTAGTCCTTCTTCTTCTGCAACTTTTTCTTCTTCTCCTTCTTCTTCTTCTTCTGCTTCCTCTTTTACCCCATTATCTTCTTCTCCTTGTTCAACAACTTTTTCTTTTAATCTTCTTCTTTTGCTTCCTCATCTTCCTCTTCCACTTCTTCTTACTTTTCTTCTTCCTCTTATTCTTCTTCTTGTTCTTGTTCTTCTTCTTCTAATTCTTCTTCTTCATCATCTTCTTCTCCTCCTCCACCTCCTTTTTCTTCTTCTCCTCCTCATCCTCCTCCTTCTTCTTCTTCTTTTTCTTCTTTTTCCTCTTCTTCTTCTCCTTCTTCTCCTTCTTCTTCTTCTTCTTCTTTTTCTTCTTTCTCTGTTCTCCTTCCTCAACTTTTTTTTTCTTCTTTTACTTCTCATTCTTTTTTTTCATTTTCATATTCTTCTTATTCTTCTTCTTCTTCTTCTTCTCCACCTACCCCTCCATCTTCTCCTTTTTCTTCTCTTCCTCCATTTCTTATTCTTATTTTTCTTCTTCTTCATTTTCTTCTTCTTTATTTCCTCTTTTTTTTTCTTCCCTTTCTTCTTCATCTTTTTCTCCTACATTTTCTTCTCCTCTTCCCCCTCCATTTTATTCTACTTCTTCTTCCTCTTCTTTTTCTCCTCTTTCTCCTTCTTCTTCTTTTACTCTTTCTTCGTCTTTTTCTTTTTCTTCTTCTTCTTCTTCTTCCCCTCCTTCCTCTTCAGCTCTTCTTCTTCTTATCCTTCTTCCTCTTCTTCGTATTCATATTCTGGTTCTTCTTCTTCTTCTTCTTCTTCTCCTACTTCTTCACCTACTTATTCTTCTTCTTCTCCATGTTCTTCTTCTACACATTCTTCTTCTCCTTATTGTTCTTCTCCTTGTTCTCCTTCTTCTCCTTCTCCTTCTCCTTCTTCTTCATCTTCTCCTTCTTCTCCTTCTCCATCTTGTTCTTCTTTTACATATTCTTCTTCTTCTTCTTAATCTTCTTGCTCGTCTT
>JAIUJO010001575.1:25000-27500 GCA_023846275.1 Vanilla planifolia | reverse complement strand
TACTGCTACTTCTTCCTGTTCTTATTCTTCCTCTTCTTCTTCTTCATCATCATCATCTTCTTCTTCTTCTTCTTCCTCTTCTTCTTCTTCTTCATCTTCTTCATGTTCTTATTCTTTCTCTTCTTCTTCTTCTTCTTCTTCATCTTCTTCTTCTTCTTCTTCCTCTTCTTCTTATTCTTCTTCTCTTTCTTCTTTTTCTTCTTCTTATTATTCCTAATCCTCTTATTCTTCTTATTCCTAATCCTCTTCTTCTTCTTCTTCTTCTTCCTCTTCTTCTTCTTCTTCAACTATTTCTTCTTCCTCTTCTTGTTCTTGTTCTTGTTGTTCTTCTTCTTCTTCTCCATCTTCTCCTCCTTCTCTTCCTCCACCTCCTTCTTCTTCTTCTTCTTCTCTTTCTTCTTCTTCTTCTTCTTCTTCTTCTTATTCCTAACCCTCTTATTTTCTTATTCCTAATCCTCTTTTTCTTCTTCTTCTTCTTCCTCTTCTTCTTCTTCTTCAACTATTTCTTCTTCATCTTCTTCTTCTTGTTCTTGTTCTTGTTCTTCTTCTTCTCCATCTTCTCCTCCTTCTCTTCCTCTACCTCCTTCTTCTTCTTCTTCTTCTCCTCCTCTTTTTTCTTCTTCTCCTTCTTCTTCCTCCTCCTCCTCTTCTTCTTCTTCAACTTCTACATCTTCTTCATCATCATCATAATCTTTTTCTTCATTGTCTTCTACTTCTTCTTCATCTTCTTCTCTTTCTTCTTCTTCTTCTTCTTCTTCTTTGTCTTCTTCTTCTTCTTCTCCTTCTTCTTCCCCCTCTACTTCTTTTGCTTCTTCTTTCTCTACCCCTTCCTCTTTTTCCTCTTCCTCTTCTTCATATTTTCTTCTTCCTGTCCTTGTTCCTCTTGTTTGTCTTCCTCTTCTTCTTCGTCTTCTTCTTTATCTTCTACTTTATCTTGTATTCGCTCTTCTTCTTCTTCTTCTTCTTTGTCCTATACTATACTACTACTTTTTCTTCTTCTTCTTCATCTTCCTCTTCTTCCTCTTCTTCTTTAATCTCTTCCTCTACTTCTCTCTCTTCTTCTTCTTCATGTTCTTCTTCTTCTTCTTCTTCATCATCTTCTTCTACTACTACTTCTACTACTTCTTCTTCATCATCATCATCATCTTCTTTGTGTTCTTCTTCATCTTCTTCTTCTTCTTCTTCTTCTTCCTCTTCTTCTTCTCCTACTTCTTCACCATCTTCTTCTTCTTCTTTGTCTCCTTCTTCTTCTTCTTCTTCACCTTCTTCTTATCCTTCTTGTCCTTATCCTTCATTTCCTCCTCCTCCTCCTTCTTCTTCTTCTTCTTCTACTTGTTCATCTTAATCTTCTTCATCTTCTTCTTCTTCACTTAATCATTATCATCTTCTTCTTCTTCTACTACTTCTTCTTCTTCTACTACTACTTCTTCTTCATCTTTTCTCCTTCTTCTCCTTCTTCTTCCTTTTCTTCTTCTTCTTCTTCTTCTTCCTCTTCTTCTTCTTCTTCTTCTACTCCTCCTTCTCCTCCTCCTCCTCCTCCTCCTTGTTCAACTTCTTCTTCTCCTCCTCCATTTTCTTCTTCTTCTTGTTCTTCCTTTTCTCCTTTTTCTTTTTCTTCTTCTCCTTCTTCTTCTTCTTCTCTTTCTCCTTCTTCATTTTCTTCTTCTTCTTTTTCTCCTTCTTCTTCTTATTCTTTTTCTTTTTCTTCTTCTACATCTTTTATTTCTTCTTCTTCTTCTTTTTCTTGTTCTTCTTCTTCTTCTTCTTCTTTCTTTTCTCCTTCTTCTTCTTCTGCTTCTTCCTCTTCCTCTTCTTCTTCTTTGTTTTCCTCAACTTTTTCCTCTACTTCTTCTTCTTCTTCTTCTTCTTCTTCGTCTTCTTCTCCTTCTTTTTTTGCTTTTTTCCCATCTTCTTCTTCTTCTTCTTCTACTTCTTCTCCAATTCTACTCCTCCTCTTCCTCCTTTTTCTTCTTCTTTTTCTTCTTATTCTTCTCCTTCTAGTTCTTCTTCCTTCTCATCATCATCATCTTTTTCTTCTTCCTCTTCTTCATCTTCATCTTGTTCTTCTCCTCTTCTTCTTCTTCTTCTCTTTCTCCCTCTTCTTCTTCTTCTTTTTCTTCTTCATCTCCTTCTTCTTCTTCTTCTCCTTCTTGTTATTCTTCATCTTCTTCATCATCATCATCTCCTTCTTCTTCTTCTTCTTCTTCTCCTCCTCTTCCTCCTACTCCTGCTTTTTATCCTCCTCCTCCTCCTTCTTCTTCTTCTTCATCATCTTCTTCTTTTTCTTCTTCTTCTTCTACTTCTTGTTCTTCTTATTCTTCTTCTTGTTCTTCTTCTTTTTCATCTTTTTCTTCAACTTCTTCTTCTTCTTTTCTTCTTCTTCTTCTACATCTTTTCTTCTTCTTCTCATCGTTCTTCTACTTTTTCTTCTTCTTCTTTATCTTTTTCTTCTTAGTCTTCTTTTTTTCCATCTTTTTCAGCTTTTTCTTCTACTTCTTCT
>JAIUJO010001575.1:7500-10000 GCA_023846275.1 Vanilla planifolia | reverse complement strand
TCTTCCTCAACTTCATCTTCTTCTTCTTCCACTTCTACTACTTCTTCTTCTACTTCTCCTTCTTCTTCTTCTTTTTTTTCTTCTTTTGCCTCTTCTTCTTCCTCTTCTTCCCCTAATTCTTGCTGTTCCTCTTCTACTTCTTCATCTTCTTCTTCTTCTTCTTCTCCTTCTTCTTCTTCTTCTTCATCTTCTTCTTCTTCTTCTATTGGTTCTTCTTTTTCTTCTTCTTCTTCTTCTTCTTCTGCTCCTTTTTCTTCTTCTCCTCCTACTTCTTCTTCTTAATCTACTTCTTCTTCTTCTTCTCCTCCTCCTCCACGTCCCCCTCCTTTTTCTTCTTCAACTTCTTCCTCTTCTTCTTCGTCTACTATTACTTCTTCTCCTTCTTCTTCTTTCGCTTCGTTTTCTTCCTCGTCCACTTCTTCTTCATTCTCTTCTTCCTCTTCTTCTTCTTCTTCATCTTCTTCTTCTTCTTCTTCTCATTCTTCTTCTTCATTTTTTTCTTCTTCTTCCTTTACGTCTCCTTTTTCTTCTTATTCATATTCTTCTTCTTAAACATCTCCTTCTACTTCTTTTTCAACACCTTCCTCTTCCTTTTCATCTACTTCTTTTTCTTTATCTTCTTCTTCTTGTTTTTCTTCTTCTTCTCTGCCTCCTCCTCCTCTTGCTTGTTCTTCATCTTTTCCTTGTTCTTCTTCTTCTTCTTCTTCTTCCTCTTCTTCTACTTCTTCTACTTCTTCTTCTTCTTCTACTTATTCTTCTTCTTCTTCTTTTTCTTCTTCCACTCCTCTTTCTTCTTTTTCTTCTTCTTATTTTTCCTCTTACTTCTATTTCTCCTTCTTTTTTCTTCTTTTTCTTCTTCTTCTTCTCCTTCATCATCTGCTCATCCTCCTTTATCTCCTTCTTTCTCTTCTTGTTATCATTCTTCTTCTTCTTCTCCTTATCCAACTTCTTTTTCTTCTTCTTAACCTTCTTCTTCTTCTTCTTCTCCTCCTCCTCCTTTTTTTCTATTTTTCTTTTTCTTCTTCTTCTTCTTCTTTTTATTATTCATCATCATCTTCTTCCTCTTCTTCTTCCCCTTCTTTCTCTTTTTCTTCTGCTTCCTCTTCTTTTTCTTCATCTTCTTCTTCTGTTTGTTAGTCTTCTTCTTTAAGTTTTCAACTTCTACTTCTTCTTCTTCGACATCTTGTTCTTTTTTCTTTGACTTCTTCTTCTTCTCGTTCTTCCTCCTCCTCTTCTTCATCTTCTACTTCTACTTTTTCTTTTGTCTTCTTCTTCTTTTTCTTTCTCTCTTTCCTCTTCCACTTCTTCTTCTTCTACTTCTTCTTCTTCTTCTTCTTCTTCTTCTTCTTCTTCTTCTTCTTCTCTTCCTTCATCTTCTCCTTCATCTTCTACTTCTTTTACTTCTTCTTCTTCTTCTTCTTCTTCTTCTTCCCTTCCTTCTTCATCATCTCCTTCATGTTCTACTTCTTCTACTTCTACTTCTTCTTCTACTACTAGTTCTTCTTCTTCTTCTACTACAACTTCTTCTTCTACTGCTTTTTCTTTTTCTCTTACTTCCTCTTGTTTAACTTCTTCTACTTTTTCTTCACCTTCTTCTTCTTCTTCTTCTGGTCCTCCTCCTCCATCCTCTTCTTCTACTTCTTCTTCTACTTCTATTTCTACTACTTCTTCTTCTTCAAATTCTTCTAGTTGTTTTTATTCTTCTCCTCCTACTTTTTGTTCTTCTTTTTCTTCTCCTTCATCTTCTTCTTTTTCTTCTTTCTCTTCTTTCTCTTCTCCTCCTCCTCCATCTTATGTTTCTTCTTCTTCTACTCCTCCTCTATCTTCTTCTTCTTCTTCTTCTTATTCTACTTCTTCTTCTTTTTCCTCTTCTTTTTCTTCTTCTTCTTCTATTACTACTTCTTCTTCCTCTTCTTCTTCTTTTGTTACTTCTTCACCTTCTTCTTCTTCTTCTACTTCTCCTTCTTGTTCTTCTCCTTCATCTCTTTCTTCTCCTTCTCCTTCTCTTTCTTCTTCTTTTGCTTCTTCTTCTCCTCCTTCTTCTCCATCTCCTTCTTCTTCTTCATCTTAATCTTCTTCTTCTTCTTATTGTCCTTCATCACCTTCTTCTTCTTCCTCTTCTACTTCTTCTTCAACGTCTTCTTCTTCTTCTTATCCTTCTTTTCTCCTTCTTCTTCTTCTTTTTCTTATTATTCTTTCTCTTATTCCTCTTTGACTTCTTTGTCATCTTCTACTACTTGATCTTCTTCTTCTTATCATTCTTTCTCCGCTTTTTCTTTTATCATTCTTCTTTTTGTTCTTCATATCCTTCTACTTCTTCTTCTTCTTCTTCGAATTCTTTTTCTTCTTCTTCTCCCTCTTCTTCTTCTTCTTCTTCTATAACTACTTCTTCATCTTCTTCTTTTTCTTTTTCCTATTCTTCTTCTTCTTCTTTTTCTTCATCCTTCTCTTCTTCTTCTTCTTCTGCCTCCTCTTCTTGTTCTCTCCTCTTCTTGTCCAT
>JAIUJO010001575.1:0-2500 GCA_023846275.1 Vanilla planifolia | reverse complement strand
ATCATCTTCTTCTTCTTCTACTTCTTCTTCTTCATCTTCTTCTTCTTCGTCTTCATCTTCTTCTTCTTCTTCTTCTTCTTCTTCTTCTTCTTCATTTTCTTCTTCTCCTTCTTCTTATTCTTCTTCTTCTTCTTCTTCTTCTCTTCTTCTTCTTTCTTCTTCTCTTTCTTCTTTTTCTTCTTCTTCTTCTTCTTCTTCTTCCTCTTCTCCTTTTGCTTCTTTTTCTGGTTCTTGTTCTTCATCTTTGTCTTGTTCTTCTTCTTCTTCTTCTTCTTCTTCCTATTCTTCTCCTTCTTCTTCTTCTACTTCTTCCTTTTCTCCTTCTTCATCTTCTTCTTCTTCTTATTCTTCATCTTCTTCTTCTTTTTCCTCTTCTTCCTCTTCTTCCTCTACTTCTTCTTTTTTTCTTCTTCTTCTTCTTACTCTTCTTCTTCTTTAGCTTTTTCTTTCTTTCCTTCTACCTCTTTCTGTTCCTCTTCTTCTTCCACATTTTCTTCTTCTTCTTCTTCTTCTTCTTCAACTTCTTGTTCTTGTTCTTCTTCTTCTACTACTTGTTCTTCCTCTTCTTCTTCTTCTTCTTCATCTTCTTCTCTTTTTTCTTCTTCTTCTTCTTCTTTTACTTCTTTCTCTTCTTCTCTTTCTTCTTTTACTTCTTTCTCTTCTTCTGTTTCTTCTTTTCTTCTTATCCTTCCTCTTGTTCCTCTTCTTCTTCGTCCACTATTGTTACTTCTTCATCTTCTTCTTCTTCTTCTTCTTCTTTTACTTCTTCTTTTTCTTGCTCTTTTTCTTCTTTCTTTTAGCTTCTTCTCCTTCTTTCTCTTTCTCATCTTCTTCTTCTTCTTCCTCTCCTCCTTCTTCTTCTACTTCTACTTCTTTTTGTTCATCTTATTCCTCTTCTTCTTCTTGTTTTTCTTCTTCTTCTGCTGCTTCTTCTACTTCTTCTTCTTCATGTCCTTTTTCTTAATCTTCTTTGTCTTCCTCTTCTTCTTTGTTTTCTTCTTCCTCTCCTTCTTCTTGTTTTGTTCTTCTTTAGTTTCTTCTTCTTCTTCCCCATCTTCTTCCTCTTCTTGTTCTTCTTCTTCTTCTCCTTCATCTTCTTCTCCTTCTTCTTCTTGTTGTTCTTCTTCTTGTTGTTCTTCTTCTTCTAGTTCTTCTCCTCCTTCATTTTCTTCTTATCCTTATTCTTCTTCCTCTTCTTCTTCTTCTACTTCTTCTTCTTCTACTACTTCTTCTTCTTCTTCTTCTTCTTCTTCTTCCTCTACTACTACTACTTCTTCCTCTTCTTCTTCTTCTTCCTTGTTTTCTTCTACTTCTTCATCTTCTTTCTTACTCTTCTTCTTCTTCTTCTTCTTCTTCTTCTTCTTCTTCCTCTTCTTCATTTTCTTCTTCTTCGTCTTATTCTTCTTCTTCTTCCACTACTTTTTCTTCTTCTTCTTCTTCTTCTTCTTCTTCTTCTTCTTCTTCTTCTTCTTCTTCTTCTTCTCCTGCTTCTTCTACTTCTTCTTGTTCTTCTTCTTTTTCTTCTTCTTTATCACCTTCTTCTTCGTCATCTTCTTCTACTTCTTTTTCTTCTCCTTCTTCTTCATCTTCTCCACCTCCTCCTCTTACTTCTTGTTCTTCTTCCTCTTCTTCATCTTTTTTTCATCTTCTTCTTGATCTGATTCTTCTTCTTCTTCTTCTTCTTCATCTTCTTCTTCTTCTTCGTTTCTTCTTTTTCTTCGACATCTTCTTCTTCTTCTACTTCTTCTTCTTTTACTTCTCCTTCTTCTTCTTCTTCTTCTTCTTCTTCTTCTCCTCTTTTTTCTACTTCTTCTGCTTCTCCTTCTTCTTCTTATTCTTCTTCTTCTTCTTCTTCTTCTTCTTCTTCTTCTTCTTCTTCCTCTTCTTCTTCTTCAACCAGTACTTTTTCTTCTTCCTCTTCTTCTACTTCATCTTCTCTTTCTTCTTCTTCTTCTTCCTCCTCCTCTTCTTCTCTTTCTGCTTCTTTTTTTGGTTCTTATTCTTTTTCCTTTTTTCTTGTTCTTCTTCTTCTTCTTCTTCTTCTTCTTCTTCCAATTCTTCTCCTTCTTCTTCTTTGACTTCTTTTTTTTCTCCTTCTTCATCTTCTTCTTATTCTTCATCTTCTTCTTCTTGTTCTTCTTTCCTTTTCATTCTTCGTCCTCTTCTTCCTCTACTTCTTCTTCTGCCTCCTCCACTTCTTCTTCTTTACCTTTTCTTCTATTTCATCTACCTCTTCTTGTTCCTCTTCTTCTACTTCCTCACCATCTTCTTCTTCATCTTCTTCTTCCACATCTTCTTCTTCTTTTTCTTCTTCTACTTTAAATTCCTGTTCTTGTTCTTCCTCTTCTTCTTCTACTTGTTCTTCCTCTTCTTCTTCCTCTTCTTCTTCTTCTTCTTCTTCTTCTTCTTTTTCTTCTTCATCTTCTTCTCCCTTTTCTTCTTCTTCTTCTTCTTCCTTTACTACTTCCTCTTCTTCTCTTTCTTCTTTTTCTTCTTATCC
>JAIUJO010002652.1:27500-32500 GCA_023846275.1 Vanilla planifolia | reverse complement strand
ATGATAATGAAGAATAAGTATAATAAGATTAAGAAGAAGGGAAAGAAGAAGAAGAAGGCGAAGAAGAGGGAAGCCAAGAGAGAAGAAGAAGCAGACAATGTAGTCGAAGAATAAGAAGAAGAAGAAGGAGACGAAGAAGAACAAAAAGAAGAAGAAGAATAAGAAGAAGAAGGAGAAGAAGAAGAAGAATAATAAGAAGAAGAAGAAGAGAAACAACAAGAAGTAGAAGAAATAGAAAGACAAGAAGTAGAAGATGAAGAAAAAGAAGAAAAGAAAGAAGCAGAATAAGAAGACAAAGAAGAAGAAGAAGTCGAAGAATAAGAAAAAGTGGTAGTAGTAGTAGAAGAAGAAGAAGAAGAAGAAGTACAAGTAGAAGATGACGTAAGAGAAAGTGAATAAGAGGAAGAAGAAGAAGAAGAAGAAGAAGAAGAAGAGGAAGAAGATATTGATGATGAAGAAGAAGAAGACGAAGAAGGGAAATAAGATGAAGAAGAAGAGAAAGAAGAAGAAAAGGAAGAAGAGGAAGAAAAGGAAGAAGGAGAAGATGAAGAAGAAGAAGAAGAAGAAGAAGACGGAGAAGAGGAAGACAAAAAATAATAATAATAAGAAGAAGAGGAAGAATGAGACGAACTTGAAGAAGAAGATGAAGAAGTAGAAGAAGAAGAAAAGGTAGGAGAAGGGGAAGAAGAAGAAGAAGAAGAAGCAGAAGAAGAAGCGGAAGAAGATGAAGAAGAAGAAGAGGAAGAAGACGTAGAAGAAGAAAAAGAAGAAGAAGAAGAAGAAGAAGAGGAGGAGAAGCAAGAAGAAGAAGTAGAAAATGAAGAAGAAGAAGAGAAAGAAGAGGAACAAGAACAACAAGACGAAGAAGAAGAAGAAGAAAAATTAGAAGAAGAAGAAGACAAAAGAGAAGAAGATGAACGAGAAGGAAAAGAAGAATAAGAAGAAGAAGAAGCAGAAGACAAAGAAGAAGAAGAAGAAGAAGAAGAAGAAGAAGAAGAAGAAGAAGAAGAGGAAGATGATAAGGAAGAAGAAGCAGACGAAGAAGAAGAAGAAGATGATGATAATGATAACGAAGAGTAAGAGGAATAAGATGAAGAAGATGCAAAAGAAGAAGATGAAGACGAAGAAGAATGTGTCGAAGAAGAAGAAGAAGAAGAAGAAGCAGACAATGAAGTCAAAGAAGAAGAAGAAGAAGAATGGGAAGTAGTAGTAGAAGAAGAAGGAGAAAAAAATGAAGAGGAAGAACAAGAAGACAAAGAGGAAGAGGAAGAAGACGAAGACGAGGAAGAAGAAGAAGAAGAAAATAAAGAAGGAGATGAAGGACAAGAAGAAGAAGAAGAAGAAGAAGAAGAAGAAGAAGAAGATGATGATGATGATGATGATGAAGAAGTATAAGAAGATTAAAGGATAGTCGAAGAAGAAAGTAGAAGAAGAAGAAGAAGAAGAAGAAGAAGAAGAGGAGGAGGAGGAGAAGAAGAATAAGAAGAAGTAGGAAAGAGGAAAAAGAAGAAGAAGAATATGAAAAAGAAGGTGTAGAAGAAGAAGAAGAAGAAGAATGAGAAGAAGGAGAAGAAGTAGAAGAAGAAGAGAAACAAGATGAAGAACCTAAAGAAGAAGAAGAAGGAAAAGAAGAAGATGATGACAAAGTGGAAGAATAAGGAGAAGAAGAAGACAAAGAAGAACAAGATGAAGGCGAAGAAAAAGAAGATAACGAAGAAGAAAGTGAAGAAGAGGAAGCAAAAGAAGAAAAAAAAGAAAAAGAAGAAGAAGAAGACAAAGATGAAGGAAAAGAAAGAGAAGAAGAAGGAGATTAATAATAATAATAATTATTATTATTATTATTATTATAATAATAAGAATAAGAAGAAAAGAAGAACAAAAGTGGAGAACAAGAAGGGGAAGAAAAAGAAGGAGGAGAAGAAGAAGGAGAAGAAGGAGAAGGAGAAGAAGAAGAAGACGACGAAGAAAACGAGTTACAAAAAAAGAAGAAGAAGAAGAAGGAGGAGGAGGAGGAGGAGGAGGAGAAGGAGAAGAAGTAGAAGAAGAAGAAGAAGAAGATGAAGAAGAAGAAGAAGAAAAAGAAGAAGAATAAGAGGAAGAAGAAGATGAAGAAGAAGAAGAATAATGAGGAGAAAGAGGAGAAGAAGTAGAAGAAAAAGAAGAACAAGAAGAAGAAAAAGAATAAGAAATAGAAGAAGAAGAAGAAGAAGAAGACGAAGATGTAGATGAAGGAAAAGAAGAAGAAGAAGAAGAAGAAGGATGAGGAGGAGGAGAACAAGAAGATGAAGAATAAGAAGAAGGCAAAGAAGAAGAAGAAGAAGAAGAAGAAGATGATGACAAAGAATAAAAAGAAGAAGTGCAAGAAGAAGAAGATGTAGAAGAAGAACGAGAAGAAGAAGAAGAAGAAAAGAAGAAGAAGAAGAAGATGAAGCACAAGAAGAAGAAGAAGAGAAAGAAAAGGAAGAAGGAGAAGAAGAAGAAGAAGAACAAGAAGAAAAAGAAGAAGTAATAGAAGATGTCGAAGAAGAAGTAGAAGAAGTAGAATAAGATGAAGAAGAAGAATAAGAAGATGAAGAAGAAGAAAAGGGAGAAGAAAAGGAAGAAAAAGAAGAAGAAGAAGAAAAAGATGAAAAAGAAATAGAAGAAGTAGAAGAAGACGAAGAAGAAGAATAAAATGAAGTAGAAGAAGAAGAAGAGGAAGGTGAAGTAGATGAAGAAGTAGAAGAAGAAGAAGAAGAAAAAGAGGAAGAAGAAAACGAAGAAGAAGAAGAAGAAGAAGAAGACGAAGAAGATGATGATGATGATGATGATAATGATGATGATGAAGATGAAGAAGAAGAAGAAGAAGAAGAAGAAGAAAAAGAAGAAGAGGAAGATGTTGAAGAAGAAGAACAGGAAGAAGACGAAGAAGAAGAAGAAGAAAAAGAAGAGGAAGAAGAAGTAGAAAATGAAGAAGAAAAAATAGAAGCAGAAGAAGAAGAAGAAAAGAAGAAGACGAAGAAGAAGAAGATGGAGAAGAAGAAGAAGAAGAGGAAAAACAAGAAGAAGAAGATAAAAAAGAAGAAGAAGATTAAGGAAAAGAAGATGAAGAAGGAGAAGACAATGAAGAAGAAGGAGATGATTATGATAAGTACTGAGATGCCTCTGACTCTGAGATCTACATCGACGTAGACCTGAAAACAAGAGTGAGAAGAAGAGGAAGAGGAAGAAGAAGATGTCGAAGAAAAAGAAGTAGAAGAAGAAGATGTCAAACAAAAAGAAGTAGAAGAAGAAGAACAAAATGAAGTTGAAGAAGAAGAAGAGAAGATAGGGAAGAAGGAGAAGAAAGTGTAGGAGTAGAAGAAGAAGAAGAAGAAGAAGAAAAAGAAGTAGAATAAAAAGAAGTAGAAGAAGATGAACAACCACAAAAAAAAGAAGGAGAAATAAAAGAAGCAAGAAAAGAATCGAAGAAGAAGAAGAAGAAGAGGAAGAAGACGAAGTAGTAGAAGAAGAAAAAGAAGATGAAGAAGGATAAGACAAAGAAGAAGAAGATGATGATAATGATGACTATGATGATGAAAAATAGAAGAAGAAGAAGAAGAAGAAGAAGGAGAAGAAGAATAACAAAGAGTTTTAGAATAAGAAAGAAGAAGTAAAAGAAGAAGAAGAAGAAGAAAAAGAGAAAGAAGAAGGAGATGAAGAAGATGAGGAAGGGGAAGAAGAAGAAGAGAAAGAAGAGAATGAAGAAGAAGAAGAAGAAGAAGGGGAAGAACATAAGGAAGAAGAAGAAGAAGAATAAGGTGGAGAAGATGATGATGAAGAAGAAGAAGAAGGAGAAGAAGAAGGAAAAGGAGAAAAAGAAGAAGAAGAAGAAGAAGAAGAAGACGAAGAAGAAGATGAAAAAGAAGAAGAAGTTGAAGAAGAAGAAGAAGAAGAAGAAGATGAAGAAGAAAAAGAAGAAGAAGAAGATGAAGAAGAAAAAGAAAAAGAATTAGAAGATGAAGAAGAAGAAGAAGAAGAAGAAGAAGGAGGACGAGGAGGAGGAGCTTGAGGAGAAAAAGAAGAAGAAGTAGAAGAAGAAGAAGAAGAATGTGCAGAAGAAGAAGAACAAGAACAAGAAGAAGTAGAAGATGAAGAAGAAGAAGAAATAGAAGACAAAGTAGAAGAGGAAACAAAACAAGACCTAGAAGAAGAAGTAAAAGAAGAAGAAAAGGAGAAGAAGAAGAAGAAGAAGAAGAAGAAGAAAAAGACAAAGAAAAAGATGACAAAAAAGAAGAAGATGAAGATGAAGAAGAAGAAAAAGAAGTAGTAGAATAAGAAGAAGATGAAGAAGAAGAAGACGAAGAAGAAGAAGACAAAAAATAATAATAAGAAGAAGAAGAGGAAGAGGAAGAAGAAGAAGAAGAATGAGAAGTTGAAGAACAAGAAGAAGAAGAAGAAAACGAAGGAGAAGGAGGACAAGAAGAAGAAGAAGTAGAAGAAGAAGAAGAAGGGAAAGAAGATGAAGAAGCAGAAGTGGAAGAAGACGAAGAAGAAGAAGAAGGAGAAGAAGAAGAAGAAGATGAGTAGCAAGAAGAAGAAGAAGAAAATAAAGAAGAAGAAGAGGAAGACAAGGAACAAGAACAACAAGATGAAGAAGAAGAAGATGGATAAGAAGAGGAAGAAGAAGAAAAATTAGAAGAAGAAGACGAAAGTGAAGAAGATGAAGAAGGAGAAGACAAAGAAGAAGAAGAAGAAGAACAGGAAGATGATATGGAAGAAGAAGCAGATGAAGAAGAAGAAGAAGAGGATTATGATGATAAAGAAGAGTAAAAGGAAAAAGATGAAGAAATCGCAAAAGAAGAAAATGAAGACGAAGAAGAAGAAGAAGAAGAAGAAGAAGAAGAAGAAGAAGAAACAGACAATTAAGTCAAAGAAGAAGAAAAGAAGAAGAAGAAGAAGAAGGGGAAGTAGTAGGAGAAGAAGAAGAAGGAGAAAAACAAGAAGAAGAAGAAGAGGAAGAAGACAGAAAAAGAAGAGGA